>JADLZK010005400.1:0-178622 GCA_015847255.1 Hyparrhenia diplandra
GAGACGACGACGGCCACGTTGCTCAGCTCGAGCTCCCCGCAGGCGCGGGCACTGCGTAGACACGAGGTGGCCGACGTCGCCGTGCACGCACACGAACTTGGCCGCGTTGATCTTGAGGGTGCGCAGCGACGTGAACGCGCCGGCACTTGGGAGTCGGAGATGGAAGTTGATGCTGGCGAGCTCGATGCGCGTCACCCTCTCGTAGATCGGCAGCTCGATCAGCCTACTAACGTTGCGTCCCGTCGAGATCCCACGTGCACGAACGTTGCCTCTCGACGAGATCCCTGGCGCACCAGCGCCGCTGCCCGAGAGAGAGAGGCGGAGCTCGCCGGCGAGGCGCAGCGATGCGAAGCCCAGCCACTGCGCGATGCGTGGCGCGGGGGGTTGACGGGTCGACGTCGAAGGCGAGGCGGTTCAGCGCGGCGGAGGCGGGAGTAGGCGTGGAGGGCGGCGTCGACGGCGTCGGCAGTCGAGGAATGGAAGGAGAGCGCCGGGACGGAGGTCCACAGGCCGCGCCAGCGGCGTGAGAGGACGCTGGTGCGCGCGGCGGCGGAGGTGGTCGGGAGGCAGGCGAGGATCGCCTGGAGCACCTCGTCCGGGAGAGCGCTGAGGCGGTCCTCCGCGACCATGGTCGCTGAGGCGCTGTGCTGATCTGCCGGCTGCGGCGCCTACTAGGTCTGTCTTTTACCGTCGTGGAAAGGAAAAGGAGTTACGAGCAATTTTTTGGAAACCAATCCCCTTTTCCTGCGATAAACAAAAACGTACTTGGACTGATGTTCTTTCCGAACTCTTTCCTTGTACCTCTCTCACCGAGTCACTGACGTCTTGAGTCCATGGCTGTTGGTGGTGCCGTGCTGGTGTCACCGCTCTTCTGTGAGCGTCCACCAACACTAGGCCAGCGATGTCAGTAGCCACGTCAAACCTCCTGAGGACCGAGCCCAAGGAAGGCAACGCGCTGGCGCTGCTGGACGCGGCGCCGGCACGCATCGCGGCCGTGTTCCTGGCGCTAATCGGCAACCCGGGCACGGCGGGTGTACCGACCGGCGAATGGTCGTCTACCTGCACCGTCAACAACATCATTGACATCATTGTCACCATCATCGAAGGATGCTGAGGCCCGCGTGGCGTGCAAGCTGCTCGATCGGTCGGATACTGGCCGCACCTTCGGTGACTTTGTGACGGCACTCAAGCATGTCATCTCTGACTGTGATATGAGCAGGGGTGTGTGTGTGTGTGGATGGTATTGGAACTTCGCACAGGTTAAACAGTGCATAGCGGGCACAGTGGCATAAACGAAAGATTGTTTCACGATTTTACCCAGCTCAGAAAGATGAGAAATGTAGGGTATAATACCAAGTCTGAATGACAACAAGTGAAACACTTACAATCCATCCGCCCAAGGATAATGAAGAGTACCAAGTCTGAATGTGACAACAAGTGCTTGATAGCACGACAACAGCCACGCAGGGCTCTACTAACAACGAAATGACGAAGATAGAGTGGGCAAACCTGCCTTGCCTGAAAGGGCTAACACAGGTCATTTGCCCATTTTTGCTACTGGAGGTTGACAATCTTATGCCACCAGGCATGACACCACCAATGCTCTGGCCTCATCTATGGAACTGAGTGGTTTCAAACTCGAGGACGATGCAGTGTGGACGTATCAGACCCCAGAGATGCTTCTGGGCCGCCTGACTGAGAGAAACGTCTTTTTCTTGTGTGGATGGTCATCTTCCTGAGTTTGATGTTGCACCCAAACAGCAGCTTCAGGAACTCGGTGTCATCCTCGGCTCCAGTGAAACCAGTGATCTCCAGTTCCTCTAGCGAATCCAGGCTGACTCCATCAGTTGTCCAGCTTCCCGGCTCCAGACATTTGCAGTCATGACTGCACTGTGATTGCTTCAGGAGAAAACAAACACACACACAAATTTAAGTTCAGCACTTGAGTAATATGTTTTAATGTCTCCTGCTAATTTCGTTTCTTTCAAAGACATTAGATTACTGGAGCGTCATGATTTTTTCTCAAACAACCGGAAGAGCTACATATATCATTATATATAGTAAGAAGACTAGAGCATCATAATTAGCTGGATAGTACTAGTACTGTACATATAATTAGCAGGTATCTGTGCTCCTCGATGCTAGTCAGAAGAAAAATTTTGGCCACGACCAGACCAAAATTTTTGCAACATTGCACAATGTATTGATCTACATCTACTACCAGTTTACGAGTCATAGCCAAACCTTGAGGCAACAAAAAGTGAAGATAAATTCTCAAGATAACAATAAAAATGGAATTGACACCGTGTCAGCCTCATGATAAAACCAGATTACAAACTTGACCCAAACCTTGCTGATGGGGTCAAAATGTTCTCGTCAACTAAAGGTTTTGGTGATTTCAGCCAGCTGACATCTAGAGTTTCCATAATGATATATTTGGCAAATAGGAGCCCAAAATCAAATAATGCAAGAATGATCTTTCAGAAAAACAATAATGCAAAAAACGATTAGAGTGACTCACCCAGGTGTTCACTGGGAGGAGGTCGATCTTAAGCTTTGTTAACCCTGTAAACTTCTTTGAGGAGATGCAGCATCGCTGGCCCCAGATGTTGTTTCGTCGACAACCCTTTCACTTCTAAAACCTTGGTCTTGGGAGCTCGTCCATATCTTGTACAAATTTGTTGTATTCCTGCACGCCCTGTGAGTAAATGTAAAAAAGGAAGTTAATTTTATAGCCCCATTTGAAAAAAAGGGTATTACTCTAGAAAATTACACAGCCTTTTGGAACATAGGATTCACGAAATATTAAAAAAAAACACAAGACCTGGTTGCATGGAATTTGAAATTCAATTGAATTCAAAATGTAAGAAAGTTTCCAACATAACTTTTAATGCATAACAAGAAAACCTCAAGCTAGTTTCCTTAAAAACTCCTATGGATTCATGCATGTTTTCCTCATAGGTTGTAATCTTTTGTTCCACATAAGTAAAGGTAGTACATAGGAAAATTTCCTATAATGCTAACTGGAATATATATTTTGAAAGTTCTTTTTTGAAAGTTCTATGATTTTCTTATGTTTCTAATCAAATATATATAATAAAGAAAAAAAAGTCTCCATCCTTCCAAAGGGGAGGAGACAACGTGTGTGCTAGTTAAATTCAGGGTGCATATTGCAGGTTTCATATTCTTATTAGAAAATCAATGAAATAAAAAAAATATGGCCAAAAAGTTCTAAACACTCCGTGGGTGGAGAACAACTTAAATACAAAACATTTCAATTTGTTGCACCGAAAACGATTAGCAAAAAAGAAGATGAAAAAGGTAGAAGCAATGAGAGATGAGAATCTCTAAGAAACCCGCCTCCTACCGCTTTCATGCACGTGCTCATGTAGAAACGTAATACGCTCTGATTCTCTGAATTATTCTTTTGCTAGAAAGACCGTTTGGAAATGTTTCAGGTGAATCTCACTAGAAACGGAAACGTTTCAATATCTTAATGCACCCTCAGTTTAAACAAGCCTTTATTTCCGACCCCTTCCACGGGCGCTCGCGGGCTAGAGGACCAATAGTGGTGCACATGCATGCGCCCATCTCAGCTCCCCCCTCGCACGTCCTTGTTCATCTTCTCAAGTGAACCCCCCCACCTCGACCACCGGCCCAGTTTGTCGCCTCCTTGTCGCCCACCCGCGTTGCTCACCGAGCCTGCCCTCCCCCTAACTTCATCGATGCTCTCACCGCCACCCACCAGCCACAGCGGCGGGCGGCGACGCCGTGATGTTCACCGTTGGCCAACCCGCCACTATTGTCATGTCACGGCCGCCCGCGCTCCGCGGCCGGCCAGCCAACAACCTATGACCGGAGAGCCCGAAGCCTCACCGGCCAGCCAACCCTAACCCCTAACCCTAATTCTGTCCTCCACCCTACCGCCTCGTCCACCTCCCTGGCTATGGCGACCACACCACCGCCGCTACACCGATTGCCCACGTGCACACTGCCCCTGTCCCTGCCTCCTTTTCCCCCAACAATGGCGATGTGTGCGCCGCTAACTCCATTTAACGCATATGCGTGCCAAATAAGGATTTGGCTATATTTCGGATCCTTCTTTTGGAAGCTTATTAATGAAATAACAGAAACATATGAACTTGCTTACCGGCTGCATGGAGAGATGGAGGGACATCTCGTCGACGGCATCAAATCGTTGAAACAGCGCCGTTTTTGATCGGCAGGTGACCGCTAGCCTGTAGATTTGGCGATCGGCATCGTTGATGGTATGGCGGATAGGGTCATAGCTGTGGTCCCAAATCAGCTCGGCTAGCATTGGGGCGACGATGATGGCTGCCGCAGATCTGTCTCCACAGTTTTCCAAAGCCAGATAGTATAGGTTTGGTGCAGCAACCACGATCTGGGCCCTTTTGTTGATGCCGATGATGTGTCTGAACACAAGCCGTTGTAGCGACGTGGAGCTGATGGAGATGCGGCCGCCGGAGACGACGACGGCCACGTTGCTCAGCTCGAGCTCCCGCAGGCGCGGGCACTGCGTAGACACGAGGTGGCCGACGTCGCCGTGCACGCGCACGAACCTGGCCGCGTTGATCCTGAGGGTGCGCAGCGACGTGAACGCGCCGGCACTTGGGAGTCGGAGATGGAAGTTGATGCTGGCGAGCTCGATGCGCGTCACCCTCTCATAGATCGGCAGCTCGATCAGCCTACCAACGATGCGTCCCGTCGAGATCCGTCGTGGACGAACATTGCCTCTCGACGAGATCCCTGGCGCACCAGCGCCGCCGCCCGAGAGAGAGAGGCGGAGCTCGCCGGCGAGGCGCAGCGATGCGAAGCCCAGCCACTGCGCGATGCGTGGAGCGGGGGTTGACGGGTCGACGTCGAAGGCGAGGCGGTTCAGCGCGGCGGAGGCGGAGTAGGCGTGGAGGGCGGCGTCGACGGCGTCGGCAGTCGAGGAATGGAAGGAGAGCGCCGGGACGGAGGTCCACAGGCCGCGCCAGCGGCGGGACAGGACGCTGGTGCGCGCGGCGGCGGCTGTGGTCGGGAGGCAGGCGATCGCCTGCAGCACCTCGTCCGGGAGAGCGCTGAGGCGGTCCTCCGCGACCATGGTCGCTGCGGCGCTGTGCTGATCTGCCGGCTGCGGCGCCTACTAGGTATTACCGTCGTGGAAAGGAAAGGAGTTACGAGCAATTTTTGGAAACCAATCCCCTTTTCCGGCGATAAACAGAAACGTACTTGGAGTCTTGACTGATGTTCTTTTCGACCTCTTTCCTTGTACCTCTCTCACCGAGTGATCACTGACGTCTTGAGTCCATGGCTCTTCTGTGAGCGTCCACCACTAGGCCAGCGATGTCAGTTGCCACGTCAAGGCTCCTGAGGACCGAGCCCAAGGGAAGGCAACGCGCTGGCGCTGCTGAACGCGGCGCAGCAGCGCCGGCACGCATCGCGGCCGTGTTCGTGGCGCTAATCGGCAACCCGGGCACGGTGCTCCCGCAGCCCAGGCACCCGCCCGGGCTCGGCTGCACGACCGGTGAGTGGTCGTCTACCTGCACCGTCTACAACACCATTGACACATCATAGTCACCATCATCGAAGGATGCTGAGGCCCGCGTGGCGTGCAAGCTGCTCGGTCGGATACGTGGCCGTCACCTTCGGTGACTTTGTGAACGCAGAACGCACATCAAGCAGTGTCATCTCACATCTCTGACTGTGATATGAGCAAATGTGTTTGTGCGGATGCATGGTACTCAACCTCAGGTTAAACAGTGCATAGCGGGCACAGGTGGAATAAACGAAAGATTGTTTCACGATTTTACCCGGCTCAGAAAGATGAGAAATGTAGGGGGTGTATAATACCAGGTCTGAATGACAACAACTGAAACACTTACAATCCATCCGCCCGAAGACTACTAGGCCAGCACGCGGGCATCCAACGAAGAGTACCAAGTCTGAATGTGACAACAAGTGCTTGATAGCACGAGAACAGCCACGCAGGGCTCTACTAACAACGAAATGACGAAGATACAGTGGACAAACCTGCCTTGCCTGAAGGGGCTAACACAGGCCATTTGCCCATTTTTGTGCTACTGGAGGTTGACAATCTTATGCCACCAGGCTTGACACCACCAATGCTCTGGCCTCATCTATGGAACTGAGTGGTTTCAAACTCGAGGACGATGCAGTGTGGACGTACCAAACCCCATAGATGCTTCTGTGCCGCCTGACTCAGAGAAACGTCTTTTCTTGTGTGGATGGCCATCCTCCTGAGTTTGATGTTGCACCCAAACAGCAGCTTCAGGAACTCGGTGTCATCCTCGGATCCGGTGAAACTAGTGATCTCCAGTTCCTCCAGCGAATCCAGGCTGACTCCATCGGTTGCCCAGCTTCCTGGCTCCAGACATTTGCAGTCATGACTGCACTGTGAATTGCTTCAGGAGAAAACAAACACGCACAAAATAAAACAAACGCACACACAAAATATCGACGGTTTTTAGCTTACAGATTCTATACCATGCATAATTTAAGTTCAGCACTTGAGTAATATGTTTTACTGTTTCTTGTTAATTTTGTTTTCTTTCAAAGACCATAGATTATTATTACTGGAGCGTCATGATTTTTCTCAAACAACCGGTAGAGGTACATATATATAATTATATATAGTAAGAACACTAGAGCATCATAATTACCTGGATGATACTAGTACTGTACATGTAATTAGCAGGTATTTGTGCTCCTCGATGCTAGTCAGAAGAAAATTTTGGCCATGACCAGACCCATTTTTTTTTTGCAACATTGCACTACCACTTGTATTGATCTACATCTACTACCAGTTTATGAGTCATAGCCAAACCTTGAGGCAACAAAAAGTGAAGATAAATTCTCAAGATAACAATAAAAATGGAATTGACACCATGTCAGCCTCATGATAAAACTGCATTCTAAACTTGACCCAAACCTTGCTGATGGGGGTCAAAATGTTCTCGTCAACTAAAGGATTTGGTGATTTCAGCCACCTGACATCTAGAGTTTCCATAATGATATATTTGGCAAATAGGAGCCCAAAATCAAATAATGCAAGAATGATCTTTCATAAAAAAAATAATGCAAAAACCGATTAGAGTGACTCACCCAGGTGTTCACTGGGAGGAGATCGATCTTAAGCTTTGTTAACCCTGTAAACTTCTTGAGGAGATGCAGCATCGCTGGCCCCAGATGTTGTTTCGTCGACAACCCTTTCACTTCTAAAACCTTGGTCTTGGGAAGCTCGTCCATATCTTGTACAAATTTGTTGTATCCCTGCACGCCCTGTGAGTAAATGTAAAAAAAGAAGTTAATGTTATAGCCCCATTTGAAAAAAAGGGTATTACTCTAGAAAATTACACAGCCTTTTGGAACATAGGATTCACGAAATATTAAAAAACACAAGACCCGGGTTGCATGGAATTTGAAATTCAACTGGAATTCAAACATGTAAGAAAGTTTCCAACATAACTTTTAATTCATAACAAGAAAACCTCAAGCTAGTTTCCTTCAAAACTCCTATGATTCATGCATGTTTTCCTCATAGGTTGTAATATTTTGTTCCAAATAAGTAAAAGGTAGTACATAGGAAATTTTCCTATAATGTTAACTGGAATATATATTTTGAAAGTTCTATGAACCTTTTTTTCTATGATTTTTTTTTTTTCTAATCAAATATATATAATAAAATAAAAAGTCCATCCTTCCAAGGGGAGGAGATAACGTGTGTGCTAGTTAAATTCAGGGTGCATTTTGCAGGTTTCATATTCTTATTAAAAAAATCATGCAAATAAAAATATGGCCAAAAAAAGTTCTAAACACTCCGTGGGTGGAGAACAACTTAAATACAAAACATTTCAATTTGTTGCACCGAAAACGATTAGCAAAAAAAAAAAAAAGAAAAAAAGGTAGAAGCAATGAGAGATGAGAATCTCTAAGAAACCCGCCTCCTACCGTTTCATGCACGTGCACATGTAGAAATGGTAAATACGTTTCTGATTCTGAATTATTCTTTTGCTAGAAACACCGTTTAGAAATGATTTAGGTGAATCTCACTAGAAGTGGAAACGTTTCTCTATCTTAATGCACCATGTTTTAAACAAGCCTTTATTTTCATCCTCCTTCAAGGTGGCATAGGGGTAGGGGGGCTAGAGGACCATAATAGTCATGCACATGCATGCACCCATCTTTGCTCCAAAAAAAAAAAAAAAAAACGTCCTTGTTCTTCTCATGCGAATCCCCCTCCCCCGCCCACCTCGAAAACCGATCCATTTTGTCTCCTAGAAACGCCCACCTCCATGCCCACCTCCCCCTTTGTTGCGGATGAGGCTGCCTCCCCTAACTCTTCCCTTGGCTTCGCGACCTGCCACCTACCTAGCCATGCTGGCGGTGGCGCGCCCAATGCCACCTGGACAACCCGTTCATTTTGTCGCCTCCCCCCTCCCGCCCCGGCCACAATCTCCGTCCAGTGTTCACGTTGCCATGCATGCCCACCTCCCCTCCGAAAAGTCTTCTGATGCCCCATCGAATCTTTAATCATATTTCGCACACCGCCATCTAAATAAGCCACCGTTTGGCGGCGGCGATGACGAATCTTTTGAGTATGCTCATCGCTAGCCAACCCGCCACCATTTTCATGTCACGACCACCCAACCCAAAAATATTTCACCGGCCAACCATCTATGACTGAAGGAGAGCCCGAAGCCTCACTAGCCAGCCAACCCTAACCTTAACCTTAACCCTAATTCTGACCTCCACCTCTACCGCCTCGTCCACCTCCCTGTCTGCAGTGACCACGCCACCGGCCGCTAACCACCCACACGTGCACACACTACCCCTGTCCCCGCCTCCTTCTTCCCCAGCAACGGCGATGTGTGCGCCGCTAACCTTACGGACGCATATGCATGCCAAATAAGGATTTAGCTATATCTCGGCTCCTCCTTTTGGAAGCTTAATGAAATAACATAAACATATGCACTTGCTTACCGGCAGCATGGACAGATGGAGGGACATCTCGTCGACGGCATCAAATCGTTGAAACAGCGCCGTTTTGGATCGGCAGGTGACTGCTAGCCTGTAGATTTGTCGATCGGCATTGTTGATGCTATGGCGGATAGGGTCATAGCTGTGGTCCCAAATCAGCTCGGCTAGCATTGGGGCGACGATGGTGGCTGCCGCAGATCTGTCTCCACAGTTTTCCAAAGCCAGATAGTATAGGTTTGGTGCAGCAACCACGATCTGGCCGTTTTGTTGATGCCGATGATGTGTCTGAACACAAGCCGTTGTAGCGACGTGGAGCTGATGGAGATGCGGCCGCCGGAGACGAGGACGGCCACGTTGCTCATCTCGAGCTCCTGCAGGCGCGGGCACTGCGTAGACACGAGGTGGCCGACGTCGCCGTGCACGCCCGCGAACTTGGCCGCGTTGATCTTGAGGGTGCGCATCGACGTGAACGCGCCGGCACTTGGGAGTCGGAGATGGAAGTTGATGCTGGCGAGCTCGATGCGCGTCACCCTCTCGTAGATCGGCAGCTCGATCAGCCTACCAACGTTGCGTCCACGTACACGAACGTTGCCTCTCGACGAGATCCCTTGTGCACCAGCGCCGCTGCCCGAGAGAGAGAGGCGGAGCTCGCCGGCGAGGCGCAGCGATGCAAAGCGCAGCCACTGCGCGATGCGTGGAGCGGGGGTTGACGGGTCGACGTCGAAGGCGAGGCGGTTCAGCGCGGCGGAGGCGGAGTAGGCGTGGAGGGCGGTTTCGACGGCGTCGGCCGTCGAGGAAAAGGCGCCCGGCGGCGCATTCGGCACCACATGGAAGGAGAGCGCCGGGACGGAGTTCCACAGGCCGCGCCAGCGGCGGAGAGGACGCTGGTGCGCGCGGCGGCGGTGGTGGTCGGGAGGCAGGCGAGGATCGCCTGGAGCACCTCGTCCGGGAGAGCGCTGAGGCGGTCCTCCGCGACCATGGCCGCTGCGGGCTGTGGTGATCTGCCGGCTGCGGCGCGTACTGGTCTGTCTTTTACCGTCGTGGAAAGGAAAGGAGTTACGAGCAATTTTTGGAAACCAATCCCCTTTTCCTGCGATAAACAAAAACGTACTTGGACTGATGTTCTTTCCGACCTCTTTCCTTCTACCTCTCTCACCGAGTCACTGACATCTTGGGTCCACTGCTGTTGGTGCTGTTGTCACCGCTCTTCGAGCGTCCATGCGGACCATGCCGCCACCATGTCACTTGCCACGTCAAGCCTCCTGAGGCCCGAGCGGGCAGGCCATGAGGGCTCTGCAGTGCTACCAAAGGGAGCCATTATATTGGAGCGCTGTTTGGTTGGCTTGTTCCACGATTACATGGGAAAGTTAAATTTGCCGTTAGGGGCGTATGCTTATATGCCTCTAACGGTAAAAAAAAATGTCTTTCTGTGTATTGATTCTGTTTTATTGTTTTTTTGTGACACGGTGTGTTTGGTTGGCACGAGAACGGTTACCAATCTTCAACGGATTATGCCAGATCACGATAGGGAAGCGCTCATGTCGACTCCTCTACATTGGATTCAAATGAAAATGAAAATATTCGATTTCATTCTCATTAGCCCCATGGAACCGTTATCTTTACGTTATGTGCCCTTCTTCAAACCAAAAGAGAGAGAAGTGACAGAGAAGATATAGAGGATAGGAAAAGACATTTTTAGCCATTGACACGTGGGTCTAGAGTAAATAAAGAGGATGCATTTTCTCATCCACATCAGCAATAGTCCTAAAAAAAACACAAATAGTGTTTTCTCAATCCTCTATAGTGAGTTTTAAGAGAAAGGGTCTAGTGGAGTTGGTCTAACTAGTCGAGGTAGGAGAAAGGTTGATTAGCTATTCACTTACTGCATAGAGTTCATGGCGTAAAAGCAACACTTTTATACTTAGGGGTTTATTTGTATGCAGTCGTATTCACATGAATCCATGTGTGCTATATTCTATCGAAGAGAAAATTAGTTAGTTTTTTCAACCAAATTCACCCAAACACATGTAGGGCTTGTTTAAATGAACTCATATCCACCTTAATTAATGTTCACTGTAGTTCACTTCGACACATGTGAATTGACGTGGACGTGAGTGCACGTAAATAAGCATGCATATTGAAATAGATCTGAGTGCACCAAAGTTCCAAACAAGGCATTGGGTTTGTTTAGATCCAAATGTGTTGGTGTGGACTAGGATGAAAATTCAAAAGTTTCACCCTAATCTACCTCAAAACATGTGGATTATTTGAGACATGAGGGCATCCAAACAAGGTCTTCGAAAATAGTATCTACCTCTTGGGTCACTGTTGACCTTGATTTTCTTCGAACTCAAAAACTGGACATCTATACTCTAAACTAAAAAATCATTTAATTATCTCTTTGCTCTAGTTAGAAGTACTTTTCAAGATTTTTTCATCTTTTTTATTTTAAAAAATCTGATAAGGATTTTAGACCAACAAAAAATATCTCTATAGCTCTAAATATTTGGAAATAAATCCAGAAGATAAATTGGGAAATGTCAAACCTAAATAAATTATTCAAAACTTGTGAAAGCTTTTTTTTAAGGCAATACAACACTGGGTCCAATCAATTAATCAAACTCTTGTTGTATAATAAAGAAATAAATAAATAAAAACTCATTGAAAGTATCTCATAGAGTGCGTGGCCTGTCCAAAGTCATGTGTGTGTTCGTCTACTTCCATGGTAGAATAGACAGAAATTGTAGTTTGCGCAAATGGATGTGTATGCTGTATCATTGTATGTTGATATAACAAGACGATAGTTCAGTGACAAATCCCGAAGTCACACAGTTCGGTAATAGTGTGCCTGCTAAGATAATAAGATCAAGCCACATAATGATTTCATATGCGAAGCGTTCTCACAAATCGACATCTTAATTAATGTAAACAAAACTCCCTCGGAACTCCTTTGAGACTTGAAGCTTAAACTCCCTTGAACTCTTCAGAACCTTTATGTTCAGTTCAGAATATACTTCAGGGCCAGTTTAGAGCACAAATATTTTACATTATATACAATTTAATCTATGTTGGAATGTAGAAGAATTAACATGTTCCAGGAGAGGCATGAAACTAGCAAAAACTCTAAAACCTGATCCAAAACTGCATCAGTACCATCCAAATGATTGCCACAGCCCTAGCAGACTAAAAAGCAATAATTTTTATTTTTTTTTTTTGGCAATGGGAATATAAAAAGTCTGTAGTGAACCATTAGTATCAAAGAGGAGGTGAAGTGAATCAGCCTTTCTGTGCCATAATACAAATTTACCAATACAGAGAAGTTGCAGGCAGCAGGCTATTCCATTTCCATGAACCGGTCAGGCTAAGATTGCAATACATTGCTCAATGAAAAGTAGGGTTCAATTCCAGATTACCCAACTATAGTTTTTCGACTGATGCATGTATAGACGTTTGTATGCTTACACAAATCGACACCTTGCGATGATCATGAAGCTGAGCAAATTTTGCCATCAAGCAGCCCTAGGTGCCTAGGTAATTCTGAGCCCCTTTGTGATTGTAAATGAGATCAAGCATCGGAAGAAATGAAAAAAAATTCACATATAGTTTCTAGAAGATGTAAATGCACACATAAGCTGTAAGCACAGTTGTTAGCAGAACAGATACTGCATTAACAGCATCGTTGTCCAGGATAGTCATCCCAGAAATCTTTGCAACTGTGGGACCCCTTTTGCTGACCACCTACAGAGCAACAATAAAACATTCTCATATGGAAGTTGCAAGATAATAATTTGCTAACAGTAATTAATTTTCAAACAAAGTCAAGCTTGTTAATATATTTTACTGCAAGAAACCTCGGCTTGCAGAAGGAAAGTCTGGTATCATTCTAAATGATTGTTTATATTTGAAACATCCAAATGTACTCGTTCTGGTCTTGTACAAATATTAGAGCTGTTTTTTTTAAAAAAAAAAAAAAAAAACTAATATCAGAACTGTTAACAGGCATATAGAAGAAGCCCTATTGCTATTCTAGTACTTTAGATGAATGCGCTATTCTAGTACTTTGAACATGGTGATAAAATGAACAGATGTTTTTGTGCCCTTAGCAGTTAGTACTGACTAAACATCTTAAAGCAGAGGAAGATCATACAACTGAAAAGTACTATCACAATGCACTAGTGGCCTCTTGATGCAATCTTCAATGAAAAAAACAAGGCTTTCTTCTCCAATAGCATATTACCAAGGTGGCACAGATCAGTTTACCTTCTTCCGAACACTGCAGTACCCACTGAATTGAAGTGTAGCTCCCAGCAATGAATCAATTAGACTCCCAAGCAAACCAGCTGCAGCAGAGATGGGTAGTACTAGGAGCTGCCTGAAGGTCATATCGGAAGAACATTCAGCAGTCAACAGTCCAACAACAACGAAAGTGAGACCAATGATAAGGCCTCCTCCTGTGGCAGCAAGAAGTCCTTGAAATGTCACTCCACCATTTGTACCCTTCCTGACAGGCTTTATAGAGCAATACTGTTATCAGCTCACAGATAAACACTACAAAAGAGTAAAATTCATTTGAGAATTTGTCAGCCCTTCTTGTTGCAAAAGAAAGTCATTTTAGCCTTCTCATTTTGTTACTAACTGTAAGCCACCCAAGCAATTCAAGGCTTGTTTCTAGTATTTTGTTCTTCCTTCCATGCCCAGCTAAATTAATGCTACCACTATCATGTGGTGTAAATAACACATTTTTGCTAATGTAGTCTAAATGAAGGGCAACAGAATCATTATCTACATTAATCCTCATTCACAAATCTAAAATGACTTACACTTGGAATTCGATGGGGTCAAATCTATACAAGAAATGGAAATGAAACAGTAAATATTATGCTGATATGTAGAAAACAATAATAGTCATAATCTGTCACATGGTGTAGCCAACACAGTTACTTAGTACTAAAAACAACTACTCCCATTAATGCTAATTGTAAATACTCGGTAGTACACACAAAGAAAAGGACTCTCAATGCTCATTTGTCCTAGTACTCTATATTAGATAAGCTTATCAAAAAAAATTACAGATTGCTCAAAAAAAAAATTTACAGTGAGCTGTTACGCCTTAAATTCAACTTCTTTACAAAACAGCATATTGGAGTTAATAATATATTTGATGGTTGAACACACAACCCACCAAAAAAAAAAAATCTGAGCATAAAATTAGAGAAATGGACAAGGTCTGTGGTTTTTATGCAACTTTGCACATCAGGGGAAAGGTTTCACATGATTGTCTACGAAATGCATGCATTGTGCATTTTGTATGTAATTATATCTGTACTGTATTAGGCCAGGCAAGCATATATTGTATGCTTACCTGATGAGGAAATGATAGATATTATTGGTTTGATTAATGTGATGACTCAGTTCTTATTCTTATATGTTAGTTCGATGCTACAAACAATTTGGATATGGCTTCAAGGGTAGCAAGCCCATGACTTTGGAGTTTGGACATTTCAGATCATTTGACCAGAAGTCAAATATGGTGCTCTGTCCAGTCAAATTTAGTGAACACAAGCCATGCACAGTAGGTTTGATAGATTAAGGGAAATAGCCAAATCTTGCAGCCTAGCATGAAGTACATATACAATCATGACTGAAGACAAATACATGGACAACATTAGCACGTAACTCAGTATATCCAGTCGCATGGAAAAGGACACCTACCTTAAGGGTTGTAATAAGCCTAAGGGGTTGCTCATTACTAAGTACACCGATTTCAGATGACCAAGTATCTCCATTGCAGCAACAGTAGTGGCCAATGATACCACCTATAATACCAGTTATAAGCTTTGAACCATTTGAGTCCAAGCACTGATCTTGCCCTCCAGTCAATAGTGCAAATATCACAACCAGTACAGTGGCAATTGTGCTATTTGCTAGAACTTGGATCCTTTAAAATGTAAAGCGACATAGTAAGATACACCAGCAAGGTTAATTGACAAAACTGCAGCTGCTATGATATATCTTCTGTGAAGTCTGATGACATCCACAGCAAAAATCAATCATGTGATCGAGAAAAGAAAGAAACGGTTCACGAGATATTTTTGGCTTCTGTGGTGTATATTTTTTTTGAACTGAGCAAAGAATATAACCAATTCGAGAATAACTTCAAGAAAACAGATTAACCAACACATAATATAATTTCATCAAAGCAATCAAACATGTAAAGCTTGCAGGGAAGTTCCCTATAATTCATAACATTTTGGCTTAAGTTGGAACTGCAATTACTGTTCCATTGTATGCATGCTGACAACAGCATAAAGTGTTAACTCTGAACAAAGATAGTATCACACAACTGAAAAGGAGGTATGTACTTGGTAATCATACCAGGTTGTGCTTCTGCGCAACGTTGTTATATACTCAATTAATGCTACCACTATCATGTGGTGTAAATTAATGCTACCAGTATGTGAGTTGAACACTGAATGTTCCTTACTATACTTAATTTCTACAGCAACTATTGTGGTCACGTTACAAGGAAATGGTGAGACAGACAGACAGAGAAGGGGCCTGTCTGATTTATGACAGTTGATAGCCCAGCTCAGGCGCAAACCAAAACAGAGAGCAGATAATTCTGGGTGGGTGAGATTCGCTAATTCCCAACAGAGAGTGCTGGCTACCTACCAGTTGCGCTGGCCGCCCTCCTTGAAGTCCTCCTCGACGCGGCGCTTGCGGTCCTCCCCGATCTTGGTCACCTTGGACGAGGAGAAGAAGAAGGCCAGCAGCAGCGCCCGTACCTGTAGCCGCAGGCGAGGTGGACCGCCATGACGACGAAGCCGGCGGCCCCGCCCGAGGCGTCGAGGGAGCGGCGGCGGACCGCGCGCGCGGCGATGACGGCCGCCAGCGCCGCGCCGATGGCCGACCGGACCGCGGGGGGGGAGACGAAGGCGTCGGGGACAGCCATGGCGGGGCGTGCGCGACGGTGCCGCTCGGGTGTCAGTCAGCAGCAGCCTGCAGTCAACCGCGGTTCGCAGCCGGAGCCGCCCGGTGTGCCGATGGAGTGAATTTGTAGGGGAGTTTGGTTGGGAAGCCGGAGAACTGAGATGACTCCTGGACAACGAGGGAGACTCGCGGATGGTTGCGAAATCACGTGGGAAATCACGTGGGAGACAAATAAATAAAGCTCCCATCGCCATTCAGCCTCACAAAGGTCCTGTTTTAGTCTTAGAACTTTTGAAAAAAAAAAAAAAAAACACTCTTTAGTAAACAATTTCAAAAAAAAAAGTCGTGTTTGGTTTCCTATAGATTTTTAGGATTTTTTTTTAGTCCCAATACAAAAAAGTCCATGAAACTAAACACCATATTTGTTCATGAGGCTGATCCAAAAATGCCATCCAAAACGAATACCCTCATTTTAAAAAGAATATTTTTGGTGTAGAAAGTCTCAAATTCATGATCTTCGCTCCGACAACTCTCATCATATGAAATGGGTTCAACGGCAACTCCCATCATATGAAATGGGTTCAACATCCAATTATGAAATCCTTGGAAGAAAAGGATGAACCGAAATATTCTTTGCTACGCCAAAACTTCGACACAAATAACCAATCAGATTGTTCCGGTAGATAAATAAGGAATACAGAAACAAAAACAAAAACAGCGATTGGACCAAAGAATGAAATTGCACCATATTTGGGCAAGTCTAATGAATAGCTCTTTGCTCCCTGTATTTTTTTTATATTTTCATTAATTTTGTCCTAAGTTAAATATATATCTATACATATCTTTTTATAGCTATATGATATAGGGATAGAAACTACAACATTTTCATTAATTTTGTCCTAAGTTCAATACATATATCTCTTATAGCTATATATGATAAAATATGATTTAGTAAAAAGTTATAAAAATCATGTTAAAAAAAAAATGGAAACTCCAATCAAACACCATATTTGGGCAAGGATCCCGTGTGGGGTTTTTTTCCCTAAACATTGTTTTTTTTTCAACCCACTATGCCTGTTAGGTTTAAATTTAAGTTAAATCGGTTTAGATCTTTTATAGCTATATGATATAACGTTGGATAAAATACAACATTTTGATTAATTTTCCTAAGTTCAATATATATATTTTATAGCTATAGTTACAAGTAACAATAAAAACTACAATAGATATACCCATTGGGATTACCCTAACATCAACATTCCCGCTATGCCATGTAAATGTTTGAAAAGTGCAGTCCAAAATAATTAAGCTCTCCTATGTTTTAAGATTTTTAAATTACATATAAACCATGTCAGGATAAATAGTAATAAAAACAATATGTTGAAAAGTCAGAACGTACAAAATTTCTAGCATTTTTGAGGTGCTTTCGCTCGGGCGTGCACATGGAGCCATGGAGGCAATAACATAACATTAAATTTCAGGTGGAATTTTAGGTAACATAACAAAAAAATTAACTGTTCATGTCCACATGCAGATTAGACTTCTCAGGCGCGTCAACTTATTTGTAGACGGCACATGCATATACTGCGGGCAAGAGCCAAGAACGCATTGCATTAAAGCAGTATAAACCTCCTTGCAACACGGTCAAAAAATGCAGTGACCTGTAAATTAAAGATGACAGTTATGCGGCACACATGAAATTGCAGTAATCAAGTTAAATAAATGTCACCACGACAAAGGCAGTTCATGTGGAGCACAACAAGTTACATTCACTCTGCAAATATTTGAATGGCAAGCAACATCCACTATTCTCTATTCCACTCGGCAGAAAGAAAAAAAAAAAGGAATACAGTGTATGTAATTGACTGTGCATGGCAACTTCAACCATTAACTAGAGTATTCATAGGGTGCTCCTTGTTGTGACGGTTGTGTGGCTTCTCTTTGCTTGGCATACTCAGCAAAAATAACCCAACCATCAAGGAACTGCAGGAACATACAGTTGTGTGAGAAGAAAAAAATAAAAAGGGGCCAAACAGACAATGCTTCCAAAATTAAAACGTATGACATTATACATCAGCTAACAGGGTACACATTCCAAAAAATCAATGAGTCATCACTTGTTCTTTGCCAGTCATGAAAAGATGATTTTGACATGTTCATATTTGGAGGTCCATCTGATGTCCTCTACATTTAGGATTATCAGGATCATTCAATGTGGCTAACGTCTTTCAAGAATAAAACAGTGAACCTGGAAAACTAGCTGCAACGAACCACATTCACTCACCTTTCCATCCATGCCTTTTATGGCCTCACCAGCTTCTTGTACAGTCGCATATTTTACAAAGCCAAATCCTCTAGAGTAACCAGATATTCTATCAGTGATTACTCTTGCTGCACACAAAGTGTTGCTTCATCATATCGATACATGGAATCAGCACTTGAAGAAAAAGCTGAGCAATAAAATTCGATATATACCTTCAATAACCTGACCAAATTTCGAAAATGCTTCCTTAAGTCCATCAGATGTTGTGCGTTTATTTAACCCTGCAAACATGCCTCTGTTACTAATACCACACTATATATAGTTCGCACATGATGGGTGTGTGCGCTGTGATGATAACAAACAGTGAACCAATATTGATCAATGATGAGACAATACACCTTCAATTTTCCAAACCTTGGTGGAACTATATATATTTTTTTTTTTGAAAAAAACTTTGTGGAACTATATTGTAATAACTTTCTGGAGAAAAATAATCGAATTTCAGCAGAGTTATTTAACAGATTCAGATATCGCTGCTTTTTTCCTTCAATGAAGGGACTGACTGTTTGACACACATGACCGGATAAACTATTGACACAAAAATGTAGGAGGCTACTGATGCGAATCTTGCAATAACATTTTCCAATATTGATCAATGATGATTTGTGGAACTTTTTTTTTTAAATAAAACTTTGGAACTATATTGTAATCTGTAGAAAAATTCGAATTTCCATATTTAACAGATTCAATAGCTGCCTTTTTCCTTCAATGAAGGGACTGACTGTTTGACACACATGACCAGATAAACTATTGACACAAAAATAGGATCACTGGCATCTGCTAACATTTTAGCTCCATCTTTCTTCCATATATATTGGAGAACACAAATACTAATCACTCAAGTTTACCAATACTTGAGCTTATAAAAGGTCAACTAGTCGACAATCAGTCTGTATACGCCCATGCAGCACTTCTCTTGTTCAGAGTGGGTAGTTTCAGAATAGAGCAAATCGACTCAATTCGCAAGATAGATACTGTTCCACTATGACTAGTATCAGTTTAGTTCATCAGCTCTATCAAAATTGGAAGTAACTACTGGCTCGCAGGTCTCAGACAAAAAAGTAAACAACTTCGCACATTCCTAACCCTACCTCAAACATCCACTGCCTGCCAGCACAACAAGCAACTAATAAAGCGCGCAGTATAAGAATCAAAGCGAGGGTTTCTGTTGCAAAACATGAAAAAGGGTAATAAAAAAAGTAGAACGAGGTTTGTTGCCTGAGACGAAGAGGTTGTTGCAGGGCTCCGCCACGGGGCGCGCGGCGGGAGGAGGCGGTGCAGTGAAGGCTGAGACGGAGAATAGCCGCCGGAACCCGGCACGAGCTGCCGCCGCCGCCATTCCGATGCGGAGTCTCCGGAGAATCGGAGGCGAGAAGAGTGCGGCGCGACGGGGTTCTTCTCTGGAGGATTGCAATGGGCCAGCCAGACCCACACGACGGCCCAAGCCCAATACACACACACACACTTGGTCGAGCAACCCGAAGGCCCGAACGGCCCGACCCAATCGCTCCGCCCCCTAAACCCCACAAGGAAACTGCCCAAAGCCCTAGATCCCCTTCCGCCCTTCGCCGGACCGGAGGGCGGGTGGCTCGCCGTCAATGGCGTCGCTATTCCGTTGGATCCTCCGGCTATTCCAAGCGAAGGCGCCGGGGCCGGAGCTTCTGGATCTCGGCGACGATCTCCTCCGGGAGATCCTCCTGCGGATCGGCTTCCCCGCCGACGTCATCCGCGCCTCCGCCGCATGCGTCACATTCCGCCGCCTCGTCACCGAACCCTCCTTCCTCCGCCGTTACCGCTCCCTCCACCCTCCGCTACTCCTCGGCTTCCACTCGACAGCAGAGGCAAACGGTTCCAGCCGGCCCAGGCGCCCCACCCCAACGCTCCTGCCGCCCGCGCTCTCGCCCGCGCCGCGAGCTTCTCCTTCGAGGACCACCTCCCTCACCGCGAGCTTCTCTTTCGAGGATCGTACCGCCGCATCTGGCCCTGGAAGATCTGCGACCTCCGTGACGGCCGCGTCCTCCTCAAGTGCACATGTCTGGGACTCAAATTCGACGCCTTGGACTGGTTGCCGGAGCTCGCGGTGTGCGACCCCTTGTCCAGGCGGCGCCGGCTGCTACCTCGCATTCCCGACGACCTACTCGCCTCCGTTCAGTTTCAGAGATATAAGATTCCGTGTTTCGAGGCCTTCCTTGTCCCTTCTTCTACAGGAGAGGAGGACGAGAGATCGTTCAGAGTGATTGGCATGGCCATGACGGATTGCATGACAAGGCTGGCGGTATTTGTCTTCTCCTCGAGCTCGAGCCGCTGGAGTCTCGGTACGTTTACAAATTTCGATGTACCACAAGACAGAAATATGCTGAAACAGCCCCATTCTGCTCATGGCTGTTTCTTCTGGAAAGTGGAGGAGGAGGACAAGTTGCTCAAGCTTGACATGAGCACAATGGAGCTCTCCACATATGACCTCCCGCCTGGCTACCCCGGGCGCTATCGCCATACTATCATTGCGGAGGAGGCAGGTGAAGGACGACTTGCGTTGTTTAGACTTAGACGCCTACTCTCTTCTAAAGAAACTTATGTGGATTATTACACCAGCGTTATGCAAACCAAGAGCGACATGCACAATGAGTGGCAGATGATGACCACAATCCCACTTCCCACCAATCATGGGTATCAAATTTTTGGTGCAGCTGACGGATACATTTTCCTAGCAGGCTGTCCAAGATCAGGTCCTGCAGTGTGTTTATCCCTCAAGGTTAACAATTTGAAGATTGAGAGGGTATGTTCCATAATGGACGGAATTGTCGTCCTGCACCCGTATTTTGGGTACCCACCACCCATGTCGCCGGAAGTGATACCAAGTGGTAAGCATTTCATCATTGCCTTCACTGGCTTCCTCTACTTTCTGCTTTCAGATGCTGCAATGTGCCATAGAATAAGTTAATATTATTATGAATTTTTTTGTTTTCACCATATTTCTCCATTTTAACCAAAGAAAATTTAATGAAGAGAAAGTTGGGACATTTAAACTTTTCTTGCTCTATATACAAATGTCCAGTTTTTCACTTGAAATTTCTGCAGAGATTGTTTATAAGAGTATTAAGTATTGTCAAATTGGGCTATATGGAACTGTGTTTTGTCTTTAAAAAAATATTAAGTTGTGATTTCACATCCATTTGGCACTTTTTGCTAGGATGAAAAAATCTCGTCCAAGGCAAATGATGCTTCTTCAGAGTTCGGACCCAAGACAGATTGATTTTGTGGCAACTGGAGATCACAAGCTGGATGAGGGGAACTGACTCTGATCCTGTGGACGGTCGGCAGGAGATGTCCTGTTCTTCATCAGGGTTCATGGATGATGAAGCGTGACAAGGTTGCGGTAATGGTTCAGTACGTCAACAATTTGGGTTGTTGTGATATCGTGCTGAATGTGAACTCGTTTACCGTTTGTTTGGGATCGTTTGTCAGGTTTGGGTTCGTTTAAAAACTCAGGTGTTAGGTCTTAAGGCCGTGTCCAGCATGCGTTACATCTTTGAACGTTTAAAACTCTGTTGCTTTTGGTTATAAAAAATTACTGTTGTTGTGGATGATGCAGACGACTATGCTGGCACTTTGTGCTAGGTGCGTTTTTGGAGAGCACATAGTTTTATTGATGTTTGTCCGAATTAGCCGTCGTTCAGTCCGATCTCAGCTTATCAAGCTGGTAGCTGCTCTGCAAATCCAAGGTGCAGATGCTTATGCAATTTCGAACTTCATTGTTGATTTTTGTTTAAAAAAAACTTAATTATTATATTGTATTGTACTTGTATATATATACTAGTGTTGTAGAATAATAAATTTTGTGATTGTATACCAAATTACTGAATGGGTAATATCAAAAGGGTTACTTCCCAATACCTGTGGTGTCTAAATGAAATGCTGTCCCCTGACTTTAGACACTATTCACGGTTCTTGGCTCCACGATTCTTACCACATCTGTGCTAACCGCCAAGCATGATGCCCTTGGAACATTAGCCAGGGATGCATGTTCCATCTCAGGAACGTGCTTAGCGTAAGACAGACAAATAGGGAACTTCATCAGCCGTTCTGCAGCCACGTGGAGTTTTGTTTCAAATCAATTCATACAAATCAGTATGCATGAAAAATTATTTATTGTTATTACGATGATCATCTCATCTGTATCTGTATGCGTGCTGTCTCAAAGAGGAAGGCTGTGAAATAGGGTGAAAAAAATGAGAGCGAAACTAAGTTTTTCAATGACGAATTGGGCAAAGGATGTTGTTCTGAATGTTCGGTTCTGCTGTCATGCATCTATTTTAATTTTTGTGTGAGGGTTAATAATAAAACGAAAAGTTTAAGGAAGCTCCTGAGCTCATATCTGTGCAACGCTGATGCCCACCATGACGATGCTCTCAGGCTTAGCTGCGGCAATCTGGCAACGCTCATGTCTGCACAAAAAAGGCACACTTCGCCTGCAAACTTGTAGAGCTGAGAGGCAGCCTTGTGTCGTATATATAAGGCGATAATGCAGCATTTGATCCGTGGAATCTGCAAATTTGGGCGTCCGTTTCTTTTTTAACTGCCTTGAGTAGGACTTTTTTTTTTTAGGAACCCTTGAGTAGGACTTGTAGGATCTGCAAATTTGAAGAAGCCCCATCACAAATGCAGGGTTAAATTGCATAGCGTCAGCAACCTAAAAGAAATGGACCAGATTTGAACCGGAATATAGGTCCATTGCGAAGTGCTGTTCCGTAGTGGGCCAAACTGCATAATATCGGATGGTGGACGAGCACAGAGCCGGCCCAATACGTTTTTTCAACATGGCCGGCCCAACACGCTGATTACTCCCACTCGGAGGCGGCAAAGCGTGCAGCCCCGGTCACTCGATTCGTCGCCGGAGCCGGCCGAGGTGTCCCTGCCGGCAGATTCCGTCTCCGGTGTCGGCCGAGGTGACCCTGCCATTGCATTCCATTTCCATTCATTTCTATACTCACACTGCTACTGCTAGTCTCGTCCAGGCAGGCGTACCCCAAATCTTCCAGGCCGTAACCACGGATCCACCCGAAACCCTCGATCCTCGCTGCCCTTCTTTCGCCGGCGGCGGGAGGCGCGTCGGCCATGGCGTCGCGTGCTCACCACCCGGTCTTCCCCGCCTCGATGCCATGGAGCCCGACCGGCCGCTGCCGGAACTCGTTAGCGAGCTCCTCGAGGAGATCTTCATCCGCCTCGCCTCGCCTGCGGACCTCGCCCGCGCCTCCGCCCCGTGCGTCTCCTTCCGCCGCCTCATCAGCAACCCGTCCTTCCTCCGCCGATACCGCTCCACCCACCCGCCGCTACTTCTCGGCTTCCTCACCAAATTCCTCAACAAAGTTGGCCTCCACCCTGTCGAGGCCACCCATCCTTCTGCTGTTGTCGCCCGTGCTGCCGACTTCTCCTTGGATTTCTTACCTACTCCGGTATCCGTGTGATGTCCGCGATGGCCTTGTCCTCGTGGAACGCAGAAACATGCACGTCAAGAAGCTCGATATGGGGATGGAGTACCACTACTCCTGGGACCTCGCGGTGTGCGACCCCTTGTTCCAGCGATACCTGCTGCTGCCTCCCATGACCGACGACCTACTCGCCTCCGTCGGCCTCCATAACCAAGACATACGCAATTCCAGGGCCTCCTTGATCCCTTCTGGAGGCATGGAGAAGGAAACATCGTTCAGTGTGATCTGCTGGATGACTTCCAAGACAAGATTGGTGGTATTTAACTTCTCAACAAGCTCTAGTCACTGGGCTGTCGGTACATCTATCAGTTGGGCTGATCTAGGCTTATATGGAGAAGATGACAGCCTAGATCCAGGCCAATGTGTCTATGGTTGCTTCTACTGGAAAGTAAACTGCAGAAACATGTTGCTTAAGCTTGACATGAGCACTATGGAGTTATCCACATATGACCTCCCTCCTCATTATGACGAGAGAGATGTTGTCATTGTGGAGTCAGGGGAAGGCAAGGTTGGGATGTTTAGTTTACTTGATGAATGCACATCTTTGGAATATTACACCTTGTTGCAAAATGGCACTGAGAAGCCCTGGCATTTGAAGAGTATCATCCCATTGCCTGTCCATGGTACTAGTGCATTTATTATTACTGGTCAGGCTGAAGGATATGTTTTCCTATTACACTTTCAGGATACAATATCTTTAGAGTTTTTCTCTCTCGAGGTTAAATCTTGCAATATTGAGAGAGTCTGTAGGGCAATTGATACCTCAGTTGCCCATCCTTATTTTGGTTTCCCACCATCTATGTCACCAAGGAGGATTCAAGGGTATGGAAAGGTAAAGCTTTTTTTTTTTTTTTTTTTTTTTTTTATCTTAAAGCTTTTTTTTTTATTACTCTTGGCTTTTGTGGTTCTCAGACCATCAAATTATTGCCATGTGACTGTGATGCTGGAATAGCCTTATGTTTGTACAACAATGATTGTGGGTTCATCCAAGTCTTAGATCTTTTGAATACAAAAAAAAGTCTTAGATCTTTATGGTCTCCACATAGTGTACTTGCTATTGGACAATTGCTTACTATAAAGACTTGCAGTCTGTTCTTATTAGCATGGTTTTTCTTGTGCTGAATATTCTTTGTTGTACCAAACTGAAGCGCATTTAGAAAGCCACTCATGATATGCTTTGCTGTTTTGTACAGTTGCTACCATGTGGCCTTGTACTCTGAAAAACATTTTTTTAAGCACCCACAGTATTGCTAATTTATTGATAAACTTTTGTGCGATTGTTTCAAAACTTTAATGGTTTGTATCCAGTGAGGCTGTGACATTGTTGATATGTGTTTATTCTGTGTGCTGTTTGTTGATTTCAGTTTCGATATAGTGGATTGGGCCTTATATTTGTTCACTCCCTGCCTCCAGTGCTTAAGCAAATATTCTAAACATTAACTAAAGCTTTTATCTGTTCACTTGGCATAGCTTTATGGAACTTTGTGGTTTCTAGTATTTACCATCAGTATGACTGTGACGGGCTCTTGCAGTTTGAAGTCACTAATTATATTATGATTCCTTAGAGCTACTGCGCTGAGTGGTTGTACCATAGTAGTTTTTCCCAAACAACACTGTCAGTGTACAAAAAGATGTCTTTTGAGTATGTTTGCTGTAAAATTCTGGCTTATCAGCCTAAGCTCAGATACACAAACCTTTTGGAGTTTTGGTTATATTGGGTTTCTGCTTATTCTTCTAGTGGGATCGCAATCTCAGATGCCGTTCCATGTTCAATCTAGCTAGGGTTGGTCACACAAGTTAATTTGTTTGGGAGCTACACTATTCAACTTTATCATCTTTTTCTGATGATGTGTATTTCGTGTGTTTTCTACATTAGTGCTTATTGCAATAAGGTGGTCACCTCTTGGATAAAAAATGATGGATTTTTTTTTTCTTCACATTTTGCCTTCTGAGTCCTATTTCTGAGCCATTGATGTTACGCTGATCTGAACTCTGAACAGTCCAGCCTTCAAATTATGCCTTGGCACTGTAACTGTGGAAAACGCTCACGTAAAATGTTTTGAGAGCATCTGCTTTCTGCAAATGGTTTCGATGTTCTAGAAGTTCTAACTGCATCTATTCGTTTGCAGGACTAGTACTCATTCGGGTTGGGAGCCCTTTGGCGACTCACTGCTGTTTCGGAGCATTGGCACAGATGCATCCTTATGTATCTCACTTTCTCAGTTCGACTGTTCTTCTAGGTGCTTTCTTTGTTGCCGTGGACTCTGCTGATGTCTGAAGAATGCTGCTTGGTTTGACTCAATGGAATATTAGGTGCCAAGTTGACTCATGTATTTCTTAGAAGCTGCTGGTCTGAGTTGCAGTATGATGTAGGAGTAAGAAGCAAGACATCATAGACATGTTCCTATACTTAAGTGTTAATATCTTGTAACTGAAGTACTGAACCATTTGCCTTTGGATGTATGGAATTGTGAACTACTCCAAAAAAAAAATATGCATCTAGTAGTAGTGATGAATTATACCGTGCGAAAGAACGATTAATAAGTGAGGAACTACACTGTGACATGGCACGGCACTTTGAATGTATTTGTGGATGAAATGTGGACGGAGTTGAACACTTCTCAACACCATAAGGGTGTCTTTGGTGTCTTCTCTGTAATGACCGCTCTTCTGAAGTGTTGCTGCCCTGAGTTCCATGTATTTGATTTTGTAAGAAACACAACGTCATACACATGTGGTCTTCTTCTACATTTCAGCGTTTTAGCGTTTGGATATCTTCAGCTGTATCTAGTGACCGACCAAAAGAAATCTGCGTTGTTTGCATCAGAAGGCCTCGTTCCCTCGAGTCAACCTCATGAGGGTCCAGGCTCGGCGCCGACAACACCGATCACCTGAACTCTGTGCCGCCCCTGCCACTACGTTCCACTTCCACACCATCTCGACCATAGTGGCGTTTCCACACTGCCACCGAAGCCCGATCGTCTCCTCTGCTTGGTGCAGGGTAGCGTGACATACTGACATGGGGGAAGGCATGGCACAGGTCGGTCCTTGAACCCCTATGCTTGAAATCACTAACAAATAAATGAATCAAAATTTGGATGGAAACTGAACCGTGAATGTGTTGATGAAAGTCACTGTAACCAACCCCAGAGCCATTGTAAGCATCCGAGACATTTTGGAATGTGATGATGCTGTGCCAGTTTGAGGATAAACTTGAAAGAGTTGAGAGCACTTCTCTTCATCAAGTACTAAATTCAGGACTCGGCTAAGGTAAAGCTGGGCTCGTACCCATAAATATACTACTTACATCCTAATGAAAATGCAATTCTATCTAAATCTAAATTTCAACGTTGAGATATTCTAAAGCTTGACAACTAAGTCTAAAAAGTACCATCATTTATGTTTTCATATATAATAGTTTTCATATAAAAATTTATTCTTGTTATGAAGATAATCATTTAATAATAATATCATAAATATTAGTATGCCGTGGTTTTGAACGGTGGGGAAAAAAACAAAAAATCAAAAAGTAGTGCTACGTGGCCACACTCTCGTAGGGTCTCTCCTCATCAAACGGTGTGGCACTGCCACCAATCCCACAGCCACTCTCGGCCCCCGTCTTCCCTTTGCCGGTGGCCGGGAGGATTACTCACCATGGCGTCGAGGGTTCGCGCGAGCGTCCCATACCCCGAGGCCGCGGAGCCAGAGCGGCCGCCGCCGGCCCTAACCAGCGACCTCCTCGAGGAGATCTTCCTCCGCGTTGCCTCCACCGCAGATCTCGCCCGAGCCTCCGCCGCCTGCGTCTCCTTCCGCCGCCTCATCGCTGACCACACCTTTCTCCGCCGGTACCGCTCCATTCACCCGCCCCTACTCCTGGGCTTCGTCAGCGTCTCTGGCTTCCACCCTGTCCAGCCGCCCCATCCCTCCTCTGCTGTCGCTCGCGCTGTCGCCCGGGCTACCAATTTTCACTTCAACTACCTACCTGGCACCACCACCAAGCGCCGCTGGCAGCCGTGCGATGTCCGCAACGGCCGCGTCCTCGTCGGGCTTCGTGAAGGGGAAGGCTTCGCCTACTGGGATCTCGCAGTATATGACCCGATGTCCCGGGGATACTTGCTTCTGCCTCCTATAACGGATGACCTACTCGCCTCCGTGGGCCTCCAAAAGCAAAATACGTTCCATACAAGTGCCTCCTTTATCCCTTCACGAGCCATGGAGGAGGATACATCATTCAGTGTGATCTTCTCGATACAATCCAACACAATTTTGGGGGTATTTGTCTTCTCTTCAGTCTCTAGCTGCTGGAGTGTCAGTATGTCCACCAATCTCCACGATCTGGGCTTGAACAATATTGATGCGATGGTTTCAGGCCAATGTAATGACTGCATCTTTTGGAAAGTATATGGCATGAGCACGGTGATCAAGCTCGACATGAATACTATGCAATTTTGCACTGTTGACCTCCCACCTGGCCACGATAACCGGCAAATCATCATTGTGGAGTCAAGTGAAAGCAAGGTTGCGATGTTTAGTCTGGGTAATTTCGGCACATCTGTGGATTATTACACCTTTTCACAAAATGGCAGTGAGAGGTCCCATGAGTGGCATATGATAAGTACCATCCCTTTGCCTGCGAATATTTTTCAGCGCTACTTTCATGGTACACTTGAAGGATACATTTTCATAGAAGGCATTACAATAGAAGAGGATGCAAGAGAGGTTTTCTCACTTGAGATTAAGTCACTCAAAATTGAGAGGATCAGTATAGCAGGCTTTACCATTTGGGTCCATCCATATTTTGGTTTCCCTCCATCTATGTCACCAATAAGAATTCAAGGATACGGAGAGGTATGTTTCTTATCTTAAGTGCTGCCTTTTGTATTTTACCACAACTCTGAACTATTGCCTTGTGACTATGATGCTGGAATAACATTATATTTGAATGACGTGATTGTGGGTTCATCCAAATATTCTATAGATCTCTGGTCACCACATAGTCCATGTGCTGTTTGACCTTCAGTTAGAGACTTGAAGGCTATTTTTTTTTTTTTTTTTTGTCTTGTGTATCCTCTGGTGTCGCAAAGGTGAAGCACCCTGGAAAATTCACTCATGATCTGCTTTCTGTTTCATCAAGCAGTGGCTATGTAATAACTTTGTACTTTGAAAACCATTTCTCAAGGAGCATCAATCCCACAGTATTCAAAAAATCATGAAATAAAAAATATACTTGAGTTTATTGATGGAGGTTTGTTGTGACCTTGTTCATATATGATTAGTCTGAGTTTTATTCAATTGTTAGTCTAGATATTGTTTAATTATTAACGGGTATTGTTTAATGAACTCCGGCCTATGTTAATTTGGAAGACTTTCTTGAGTCGTCTCAACATAGCCGGTCCCAAGCAGGGTAAAGGAGGAGGGTTGCGTTAGGTTTGGCGAAACCGGCGTAAAAACCGACCACTCTAATGGATATGAAACCCATAAGAAATTCGTTGGGGGCGTAACCCTCTTAGCGACAGCGCTACATCGGAACCCGGGTGTGGTGTCAAATGGGCAAGGGCCGGGTCGCCATCCCCCTTAGTGGCGCGTCGTATCGTGATCCGGTACGATGAATAGTGAGCAAGGGTCGGGTCGTCGCAACCTTAGTGGCGCTACACATGCGCCGGGTGTAGTGAAAAATGAGCAAGGGTCTTTGCACTTTCCTCGACGGGTGCGAAGGGTAAGGAAGCTAGCCGAGCCAACTAGGATTCGTCTAGGTAGCCGGAACGTAGGGTCCCTAACGGGTAAGTTAAGAGAGCTAGTCGATGCGGCAACTAGAAGGCGTGTAAATATTCTATGCGTTCAGAGACCAAATGGAAGGGCCGAGGAAGGCGAAAAGAGGTGGAGGGCACCGGCTTCAAGCTTTGGTACACGGGGACAACATCGGGTAGGAATGGTGTAGGTATCTTGATAGATAGGAGCCTTAAGGATGGAGTAGTGGACGTTAGGAGGCAAGGTGATCGGATTATCCTAGTCCGATTGGTCGTTGGAGACTCGGTCTTGAATGTGATCGGTGCCTATGCCCCTCGGGTAGGTCTTAGTGAGAGCGCCAAGAGTCGGGTTTTGGGAGGACCTAGATAGCATGGTTAGTACTTGTGCCTATCGGTGAGAAACTCTTCATAGGAGGAGACCTCAATGGCCATGTGGGTGCAACAAATGTAGGGTTTGAGCGAGTACACGGGGGTTTCGGTGCGGTAGTAGGAACGAAGAGGGGAGGATGTTTTGAATTTTGCTTTGGCCTATGACTTGTTGTTAGCGAATACCCTCTTTAGAAAGAGGGAATCCCATTTAGTGACCTTCCATAGTGGACAACACTCGAGCGGATCGACTTTATCCTTGCAAGAAGGGAGGATAGGACTGCTTGCCTAGATTGTAAGGTGATACCCGGGGAGTGTGCGGTCCCTCAACACAAGCTTGTAGTGGCGGACTTTTCGTTTTCGGTGCGTGCCCACAGGGACAAACGTGTCAAGATTACGAGGATGAAGTGGTGGAAGCTTAGAGGGGAAGCGCACTGTCGTTTAAGGAGAGGATGCTAGGCGAGGGGGCTTGGGAAGAAGGAGAAGATGCGCACGACATGTGGTGAAGATGGCAACATGTGTACGGAAGGTGGCCTCGAAGTGTTGGGTGTGAGTAGGGGAGGCAAGAAGGAGGAAGCGAAGGACACCTGGTGGTGGAACGACGAGGTACAAAGGGCTATTAAGGAGAAGAAGGAGTGCTTCAAGCGCCTCCATCTCGACAAGAGTGCAGCCAACATCGAGGGCTATAGGATAGCGAAAGAGGGCCGCAAAGCGAAGCCGTGAGTGTAGCGAGGAGGGTCGCTTTTGATGACCTTTACCAACGGCTAGGCACGAAGGAAGGGGAGAAGGACATTTATAGGATCGCTAGGATACGTGAGAGGAAGACAAGGGACATAAACCAAATCAAATGCATCAAGGATGGGACAGATCGGCTAGCTGGCGGGACGAGGAGATCAAGGACGGATGGCGAGAGTACTTCGATAAGGTTGTTCAATGGGGTGAATGATAGTCCTACCTTTGAGTTGGACGACTCATTTGACGATACTTGTAGACGCTTTGTGAGGGAGGATTCGGGGAGGCGTAGATCGGGGAGGCTTTGAAGAGGATGAAGGGAGGTAAAAGCGATGGGCCCGATGGCATCCCCATTGAGGTGTGGAGATGTCCGGGAGCGAGAGCGGTAGTATGGTCGACTAAGCTTTTTTAACCTCATTTTTGGTCGAACAAGATGCACGAAGAATGGAGACGAAGTATATTAGTACCAATCTTCAAGAATAAGGGAGATGTTCAAAGTTGTACTAACTACAGGGGGATTAAGGCGATGAGCCATACGATGAAGGCTGTGGGAGAGGGTTATCGAGCATCGCCTTACGAAGGTCGACAAGTGTGACCCAAAACCAATTTGGGTTCATGCCCGAGAGGTCGACCATGGAGGCGATTTTCTTAGTACGGCGGTTGATGGAGAGATTTAGGGAGCGAGGAAGAAGGACTTGCACATGGTCTTTATTGACCTCGAGAAGGCGTATGACAAAGTACCGAGAAACGTCATGTGGTGGGCCTTAGAAAACACAAAGTCCCAACTAAGTACATTACCCTCATCAAGGATATGTACAAGGATGCGGCGACATGTGTTCGAACATGTGATGGCGATACGGTGACTTTCCAATTAACATAGGACTACATCAAGGGTCAACACTCGAGCCCTTATTTATTTACTACGGTGATGGATGAGGTCGCAAAGGGATATACGGGGGTGATATCCCTTGGTGTATGCTTCTTTGGCGATGATGTGGTGTTAGTGGATGAGAGTAGAGCGAGGGGGTAAATAGGAAGTTGGAGCCGTGGAGGCACACGCTAGAGTCGAAAGGGTTCGGATTGAGTAGGACCAAGACCGAGTATATGATGTGCGACTTTAGCCCGACTAGGCACGAGGATGAGGATGTCACCCTGGATGGACAAGTGGTGGCCAAGAAGGATACTTTTCGGTATTTAGGATCTATGCTACTGAAGGATGGCGACATTGATGAAGATGTTAGACATAGAATCGCGGCAGGTTGGCTAAAGTGGCGTCAAGCTTACGGCATCCTATGTGACAAGAGGGTACCACGAAGCTAAAGGGAAGTTCTATAGGACAGCGATTCGCCCGGCGTCTTTGTATGGTGCTGAATGTTGGCCTACAAAAGGCGACATGTCCAACAGCTAAGTGTGGACCGAGATGCGTATGTTGCGTTGGTTTTGCGGGCATACTAGAAGGGATAGAGTTCGGAATGAAGATATTCGGGATAGGGTCGGGGTGGCTCCTATCGAGGAGAAATTGATTCAACATCGGTTGAGATGGTTTGGACATGTTCAACGGAGGCCTCCCGAGGCACCGGGTGCGTAGTGGAGTTCTAGAGCGGGTAGATAATGTAAAGAGAGGTAGAGGTCGACCTAGACCGACTTGGGACGAGGCGGTTAAGCGAGACCTTAAGGAGTGGAATATCTCCAAGGATTTAGCTTTGGACGGGGGGCGCTTGGAGGCTAGCTATTAACGTGCTGAACCATGACTTTGTTTCCTTTTTCTATTTACCCTATCTTTATCCTTACGTCTTGTGCCTTTCTACGTTCTTTTTTGTCTTGTTTCATATGGGTTTCATCTCTAGCCTACCCCAACTAGCTTGGGACTAAAGGCTATGTTGTTGTTGTTGTTTGCTGGGTATTGTTTAATGATTAGTTTTGGTGATGCGGGGCTTATATTTGTTCCCTCCTTGTCTCCCATCCCATGCTTATGCAAATATTCTAAACATTGACAAATGCTTCTTTCTGTTGATCTATTCACATGGCATAGCTTTAAGGAATTTCATGTTCTCTTGTGTTTGTATTTGTGACTGGAAGGCTCACCTGGTTGCAGTTTGAAGTTTCTAATTATATCATGGTCAATTAGAACAACTTAGCTGACTGGTATTGTGATAATAGTGTTTCCCAAACAACATTGCCGGTTTACTAAAAAAGAGTCTTTTGATCATGTTTGCTGTAAAATTCTAGCTTATGAGCCTAAGCTCGGCCACACAGGTTTTTCAGTTATAATGAGCTCCTGCTTAAATTTGGAATCTTATATAGTGTTCCTTGTTCAATCTAGCTAGGCCTCGCTGCATAAATCAATTTGTTGGGGGAGCTATACCATTTCAACTTTTGCCATCCTTTTTTACCTGCAGACTTAAACCATTGTTGTGTATTGTTTGTGTTTTCTACGTCAATGCTTACTGCAGTAAGATGCAGTGAGATTGTCAGCTCTGATAAAACAACCATGTTAGTTTGTTAGGTCAGATAAAAAAACATGTCAGATAAAAAAAAAAAAAAACTATTTCTGAACTATGAACAGTACACCCTTCAAATTATGCCTTAGCACAGTAACTGCCGAAAGCAGTTAAGTAAACGTTTTGGATGCATTTTCTTTCTGCAGTGGTAGTTTCTATGATCTAATAATTTCATTCATTTGGTTGCAGGACTAAGGCTCCCATCCTAATTTGGAGAGCATTGGAGTGGATGCAGTCTTTTGTATCAAACCATCTTCCTTCTGATTGCAGTGGGTTTAATCTTATGTTTGATGATCGTGCGCTGTTCTGAAATGTTGCTGCCCTGAGTTGCATGTATTATGTAAGAAGCGATACATTACACGTGGTCTTGTACATTTCAGCGTCCATTGCCTTGTAACTGAACTTTTAGAGTATTAATGTCGTAAATTAAATTAGATGTAGTGATGGACCGACCAAAAGAAATCTTTGCTGGCTTGTTCGGGCTAGACAGACATGGTGAGACATTTGTAAGGTTGCCGAGGAACTGACGTTTACCACTTGGTGGTGTGTGAATTCCGTGCCAGCCGCGCCGCCTTCACGGAATCAGTTAGACTTTCAGAAAGTGAGAATTGTAGAGTAAACAGCGAACTTACATGTGTTCTATCCACATCAACGGTTCTATTTCATTAACCCACATCTATCAAGTTTTATCTCTTTAACTACATGTAGATGTTGGAGTGGAGTAAGCGAATGACTTTAGATGTAGAGATGTCACTTCTCTGTAATTATAGTAGATGGTACCTATCAACCTGAGCCTAGCATGGTACCCATCAACCTGAGCTTAAGCGTGCACATGGCTGCATCCCGGTAGAGGCCTTGTCTTTTCTACGACCGGTCAATTTAATTAAAGTTTGACCATTTTAAAAAAAAAAAAAACTAAAGTTTGACCAAGTTTATATTAATTAATATTAATATTTATGTCTCAAACACTATTTATTATGAAAATATGTTCTGTCGTGAATCTATCGATACTAATTTTTGTATTACAAGTGTTAGTAATATTTTTTTATAAATTTAGTCAAAGTTGGAATTAGTTGACTTCTAAGAAAGAGAGAACTGCAGAGTAAACAACGAACTCACGTATGTTCTATCCACATCCACGGTCCTATTTTATTAACCCACATCTATCAAGCCCCATCTCTTTAACTACATGCGAGATGTTGGAGTGGAGTAAATAAATGATTTGTAGATGTAGAGGTGTCACTTCTCGTAATTATAGTAGATGGTACCTATCAACCTAAGCTTTGCATGGTACCCATTAGCTTTGAGCCTAGCGTGCACATGGCTGCAAGTCCGCATCCCGCCAGAGGCCTTGTCTTTTCTACGTCTTGGTTAATTTAACTAAAGTTTGTCCAAGTTTATATTAATTAATATTAATATTTATGTCGGTACCCATGTAGTGGGTACCCCAACATTCTCTACAAAGAGAAATACGATGGCCCACGCCGCCCACCAATGATCGGTTGATCTACAAGCTCGGAGGCATTGACAAGCGTGTGATCTTACGGTCCATGGCGCCCCTGACGGCCCACCAATAACCAATTGATCTACAAGCTTGGAGGCATCGACAAACACTTGGTCTTGCCGTCCATAACGGCCCATGATAGCCCATAAAGCGGCTCACATCGATTGTTGTTGGAGACATCAAGAGCGTGGAAAAGAAGGACCAAAGGTAACAACCATACCAAGCTTGATAACACCAACCACGGCAAACAAATTTATTGCGGTCCTCGAGATCCTCCGTTCTCGAAACACCCGACAATTTATGTCTCACACAACATTTATTATGAAAATATGTTTCGCCGTGAATCTATTGATACTAATTTTGTATTACAAGTGTTAGTAATATTTTTTTTATAAATTTAGTCAAAGTTGGAACCCGGTTGACTTCTCGAAAGGGAGAATTGTAGAGTAAATAGCGAACTCACATGTATTCTATCCACATCAATGGTCCCATTTCATTAACCCACATCTATCAAGTCCCATCTCTTTAACTACATACGAATCTTTGGAGTGAAGTAAATGAATGATCTGTAGATGTAGAGATGTCACTTCTCTATAATTATAGTACTCCCTTCGTCCCAAAGTGTTAGTTGTTTTTGTTTTCGTGCCACAACTTTGACTCGATTTGTACAAAATATGTGCAACATTTCTATCTTCAAATAAATTTGTTAAAAAACTAGGTTCAAAGATCTTTCCAATAATACTAATTATGTATGATGAATATTAATACTTTTTAATATATAATTTGCTAAAAGTTATTTCTCGAAGCGTAGCGACAAACATTTTGGGGACGGAGGAAGTAGATGGTACATATCAACCTCAGCCTAGCATGGTACCCCCTACGTCCCAAGTAATCATCGTTTTAGCCTTCGCGTGTTGTCCCAACAAGTTGATAGTTTTAGACCATGGGCCCGCTAAAGTAGGATGCAGGTCTATGCACTTTATGTCACCTGCCACCACCACCCATCCCAGCGTCATATTTCTAAAACGACCATCCCCAGGATAGAGGGAGTACCCATCAAGCGAGCCTAGCGTGCACATGGCTACATGTCCGCATAGGCTTTGTCATTTCTACGTCTTGGCCGGCGGCTTAGGCGGGCAGCGGCTTCATTGAATTGGCATGCATGTATGGGCGGTGAAAAGGATCATCCGGTGTTGCATCAATGCACCACGTGCATGATCAATGGTTCTCGCAAAAAAATGGCATATGGCGGCCCACAAACGATGCAACCAGATTGATTCATCAAATTTCATCCAACGGTTATGGAAATAAGGTTTACGTGGACATCCGGGAAGCCGCCTAGACGGCGCGCCGCGATACTTATGATATTGTTTTTCTCAAACAAAATGCTTAGGAAAGTTCTTCCGCCGTAAATAAAAATTGTAAGTCCCGCCATTGTGTTAATGTTTTTCTCAAACAAAACGCTTTGGAAAGTTCTTCGCCCAGGAAATAAAAATTGTAATCATCCAAGGCACTTTCGGGTGATATGCCGTGTCATAGTATTTGAGAATGAACTTTGACAAAGTTGCATGCACATCCCGTTTGCACGTCTTTTGGTCGGTGGGGGTGGCCGACGCAGCGGCCGACTCTGTGCATAGCCGGTCGGCCGATGCTCCTTAGGCGGCGCTTTTGCGGGGAGGTTGGCGGCGACGACGGCGGCGGTGACATGCCGGCATCCGACATCCGGGCCGATGTTTCTTTTTTTTTTTTTTTGGGTGAAAGCCGGGCGATGACGCCACCCGAGGGCGCCGCTTTCCCTTCTTGTGTGTGTGTGTGTGTGTGTGTGTGTGTGTGTGTGTGTGTGTGTGTGTGTGTGTGTGTGTGTGTGTGTGTGTGTGTCCCAAACATTTTTCATGGGTGAAAACCCAGTCCATTCATGGGCGAGCGACGATAGAGTGTGATGTTGTAACCTTTCTGAAAGCATCGTTGTGGAATTCGACTCGGTCCTGATGTCTCATAGTAGGGGGTGAGGTCCAAAGTCGGAGCTACTCTTGCAATATGCTCGATATCGTGGTCTAATACCACCGTCACAGTAATATCTGGCTAATGCGTGCTCCGATGGCCTAGCTCTAGCGACAATGACACGGGATGTATCTTGGTTCGGGGGCAAATCGCGCACCCTAGTCGGTGGTGATCACTATCCGAGCTCAAATGCTCATACCGGGGCGAGTACAAGCAAAGCGAGAGAGGGAGAGGGCTCCCAAGTCTTTGTGATTGATGCTAGTGCCAATATCGAGGGGTGAGAGGGAGGAGGCTGGAATGCTATGAAGCTAAGTGTCCTGCCTCTACCCGATGGCGAGGGTTCCCATTTATAACCGCAAGGAGGATGTACATGGATGCCATCGGGGTCGAGGACTTAGAGAGGGAGTGAAAGTGCATCTAGCCCTTTAGTGGGTTTTTGGTGAATTGAGTGACAACATAATTAAAGGTCTAATAAGTTCGCCAACTGTTGAACATGAAATTGAGTCTATTGCATATACTTGTGGATTGTGTATTAGCGAGTATATCCAAGGTTCAACAAGAAAACAAACTTGACGGTATTCCACATAGTGTTGAAGCAAAGGCCAAATTACATATTGTTGTGTTGGAGGATTATGGAAACAGTCTAGTTCAAGCAAAAGACAACAATGCAAATAGATTCAATGAAATGGCTTCTAAGTTATGGGATATCATAGTATCATGTGCAAGCAAGCATACTTGACAAATGGCAAATGAGACATAAGTTGATGGTTGTGAATTGGTCTCTATGATGGCTTGCTTTGCATGAACAAGAAGAGTTGGACAATGAACTAGTGTTGATCAAGGATTAAAGACTGAATCAAGAGTGCATAAGTGAAGATATATCAAGCAAAGGTGCAATGACAAAGGAGACAATGCATAACATATATAAGATGTTCTCTATATTAGTTGCTTGTATGGATAAAGATTTGGAAGGTCACTTTGCATTGATATGATCAAGCTAGAAGTATGAAGAGAGAGATTGAAGTGAGTGTTAGGAATGTCAAGCCAAAATAAAGAGGATATAAGGAATCGTGAATTGACTTGACAATATTGATGTTGATCCATATATGTCTCTATGTGAGTCAAACCAGAGCTTGATTGATTTCAACATTCATATCTAGAAGATATTCAAGCAAGGATCACAATATTGAAGAAATGGTTATTCAATAGATGCTTAATGTGATGTGACTTAAGTATGTCTTGATAAGGTGAAGATAGCAAGGAAAGGGCTTCGAGGTACTAAGTTTAAGGTGAAGGGCGTTTAGCGGCGGCTTGGGACCGAGGTACCATGGCTAAGGTGAAGAAGAGAGTACTTGCATTTAGTCGAGGAACTAATCAAGCTATGAGGAGTCATATTGTGTTGAGAATCAAATCATTAGTGGAAGTGACTTGAAGCCATGAAAATGAACTCATATGTATGGAAGTGGTTCAAGTCACATGCTCAAGACATATTCGCTCAAAGAGAAGAGACAAAAAGATGATTGAGGATGTTATATATATGCAAATGACCCCCAATTGCAAGTGATGATGGCTCTAAGCTCAAAGAAGGTTTACATTCCTTTATGTTTTGAAATTGAGTTTAGGAAAAGCCGTACTATAAAAGGGGGATACAATGCACAAGCTTTTTGTGTGCAACCAACTGCTCAATCTTTGACCAATACATCCTCATACCTCAACCAAGACAGACTAGCTCAACACTTTTCTATCTTTCTTTGTTTTGGCTCGAGCGATGCCACTCGGAGTGAGCGGCTGCCGCCGCTTCGACCGACCGTTGGGACTTGAAGGGGTATTTAACACCTCCCTCATCCCCTCAACGGTTACCTCGACCTTTCCCTTCCCAGGTGCCACCGAGCCGCTCTCTCTCTCCCTCACTCACCATTGGAGCCCCTCAAGCTTCTCCCATTGATTCCTCTCCAATCCTTTGAGAGATTGAGACTCCAAACTGCAATAGAGAGCTCTCCAAACTGTTCTTCATCTCCAAGAGAACTTGGTTCGCGTTCAAGCTAGTGGATTGTGTTTGTTACTCTTGAAGCTTTGCTCCTAGCCGGCTAGGGCGTCGCCCGAAGCTTCCATCTTGTTGTGGTTGCTAGGAACGTTTGTTATCACCCTCTACTTCTATTGGAAACACCCCTCATCTCAAGAGTTAACTCTCTTGACTTGAGAACGAGGGCAAGGCAAGCCTTTGTGGCAAGCCAATCCTTGTGTGGATACCTCAACAATGTGGACTTAGGCCAGCCTTGGTGGCGGCAGCGAACCACGGGAAAAATCATTTGTGTCTCTTGTGCTTCATTTACATTCTTGCATTCAAATTTGTATTTGTGGTGATTCTAGGGTTTGAGGTCGATCTACTTTGTGGCTCACGATCTACTTGTTCTAGCACTCGATCGCAATCTCTACCCTTCCAGGAAGCTAAGGAATTTAACCGATCTAAATGTCGTCGGGTAGATTTTGAACTGTGGGCTAACCTTTTCTGCAGCTTGGAGGGGCAGTGCCGCTCGACTTTCTAATAAGATCTCGAGTTGAACTTTTGCAGGATTGTAACAGAGTATCTCATCATCATCTTCACCAAGTTTGAGCTGCATAGGACTCCTCGGCCTCAGGGAGATAGTTCAGGCCTTAGTCCTAACTTGTGTGTTTGAGCTGAAATTTTTGTAGGCCTATTCACCCTCCCTCCCCCTCTAGGCCATCTTCTCGACATCAAGGTCCTTACAAGTGGTATCGGAGCAAGGCTCTCAATTTCAGGCATAACCGCCTTGAGAGAAAGATGTCGACAAGTGAGGAGGTATCTCTAGAACTTTTACTTTTTGATGGCTCAAACTATGCATCTTGGTCTGCTAGTGTGCTTGATATTTTTAGGGCCATGGGTCCTCATATAGAGCAGATTGTTGATGTGAGCATTTCACCTCCTAGTGATGATTTGGACTATCTATCTATAGAGGAAGTGAAATGCTTACAACTCAATGCTCAAGCTACTAATGTTTTATTTAGTGCTTTGAGTGAAGATGTTCTTGATGCCATCATATTCGGGGATGGTGAACCGCTTGATGATGCTCATCTTATTTGGACCACACTCAAAGAAAGATATGACATGTCCAAATATGATGAGAAGGGGCTCTCATTGGAGGAATCACTTGAGGAGTGCTCAACTTTACCAACAAATGATGAGCCTCAAGTGATTCTCCCAAAAGGCATAATTGATCATGTCACATCCACTTCTTCACCAACACATGACTTAAAGGATGGTAATGAAATGGTTGATGAGAACAATGTTTATACATGTGGTACTTCTACTTCCTCTAGTTCTTGTGAGACTAACATTTTGAAGGAAGAAGAAGCTTGTGATCGGTGGAGGCCAAATGATGAATCCACCTCACCTAGAGGCACAACTCTCTATGTCACATCTCATGTGTGCCTCATGGCAAAAGGTGAGAAGGTAAAATTAAAAGCCAAACCCTCTCCACCTCCTAGTGACATCTCTAGCAGTGATCTAAGTGAAAGCTCTAGTGATAGTGAATCTAGTGATGATGAAGAGTATGCTAGACTTATCAAGAACCTAGATCCTAAAACTAGAGTCTTTCTTTCTCAACTAATGGCAGATTTAGAGAGTACCCAAGCTGAGTTAGCAACTAGAGATGAACAACTTGACAAGCTTGAAAGGTTGTATGTTGCTAATAAGGAAGCTCTCGTGGAGCAAGGAAGTGAGGTGGCAACCTTGAAAAAGGACCATGCTCTCACAAAGAAGGCTATGGTTGCCCTAAATGGGAAATATTGTGACCTGCAAGACAAGCACAAAGAGCTTGAGTCTCATATAGCATTCTTTGGGAAAGCAACTCACATTCTTCCACCACAACGGATATCTCTACTCCCTCCACTAGTCAAGGTTGTGGAAAATGCTTTAATCTTGATTTGAATGCTTATGCCACTAACCTTGCTGAGATGGAAGCTATGAGAAAAGAGATTGCTAGGCTCAATGAGGTGATCAAAGGTGAGCTTGGACACACAAAAGAAGCCAAGACAATTGGTAAGAAAATGGTGAATGGATGCAGTATGTGTGCGGTTTGAGAGGAAGGAGCGTGATTGGTACAGTTCAAAAGCACGGACCGCGGCGGTGCCGCACCCCATGAACGGCGGTGCAGCGCGCCCATAAAAATGGGAAGGCTACTGATTTGTCTCCCTGATCAGACTAAGCTCACAACTAAGATGCCGGGGCATGATGGAAAAGCTCTCAAGACTATCAAGGTGCAACATCAATCAAAGCAAATTCTCACTAGTTGCTTTAAGTGCAAGAAGGAGGATCACCATGTTAAAGATTGCCCCTTGAGGAAAGAAAGAAAGGGCATGAGCAAGATCCGTAAGAGGAAGATGAAGAAGAAGGCTCATGGCAAGTGCTCTAGCATGGGACACAATGCCTCTATGGGTTCCAACAAGGTTGATGACCAAGTCACACTTCCAAAGAGCAAGACAAGAAAAGGCAAGAGGAAGTGCTATGGATGCAAAAGAGAAGGGTCATGAGATTACATTATGTCCCTACATGAAGAGTGAAGACTTGGCATCATCAAGAAAGACACTGATCGACAAGGTAGCAAGCAAAATGCAAAAAAGAGAAGGCTAACATGAATAAGAGCGACTATGCTACACTTGTAGAGGAAAGGGACATTTAAGTAAGGATTGTCCCATGGGTAACACTTCTAAGCTCAACTCTTCAATTGATTCAAATATGCTTAGGAGGCCCAAAAATGACACTTGTGCTAGAAAGGTGATCGGTTCACCACGTGCTAGCACAAAAGTCATTTGGATGCCTAAGTCTCTTGTGACTAACCTTGATGGACCCAAATTAGTTTGGGTGCCACCAAGTTGTGCTTGATGTGTGTTGTAGGTGCTTGGAGGTGATATGAATCTTGGGTGCTTGAGCAAGTTAATTGAAAAATATTCACTCAAGCTATCAATCTATTCATATTATATTTTCTTATATGGTTGACCCGAAAATGAATCAATGAAAATATCTCAAACTTCATACTCACCTCGGTAACTAGTACCTAACCTTTGTTAGCTAGCCATTTGACTTGTGTAGTCTCTAGTAGTTCACAAATATATGTGTGTGTTTGTGAATTATTAGAAGTGGCTAGAGTGCTTCAAGTTTAAATGAATTATTTGCCATATGATGCTTTTAATGGCTCTCTAGTAGAGCAAGATCTTATTCATGTTGTAGGTCATGAAAAACCACCTTGTGATCTTTGATTGACATTATGTGCAGTCCTTAGTAATTTGATCATAACTCCATCTTGAAAAGTGCAAATGACAATCCGTTTGTTGGGTTGGAAAGTCAACTTGATAAGCTTTCACACCATGTGCAGCATGTACCAAGAAACATTGTGAATTGGTACAGTTTTGCATGAAAAGTTGAGCATGTGGCAGATTTGCAGACCTTTGGACCAGTCTGCCCTAAAAAGTGGTCTGCAGCCCAAATGAAGTTTTCAAGAACAGATCAGCACTGGTGGCATTAGAAACTAGACTTCATAAGCTTTCTAAGAAGTCCTCATTGACCTTCATAGCCTTTGGGAATCAAAAGTTATGAATATTTATTCCAATGGTTTGTTTTTTAGTGAACCGGTTTGGTCTTGATGGATTGTTTGGATTGCACCGATCTGATCTTGCTGATGGTGGAGAGTTGACATTTGAAGAACTATGTATGGTTGAGATGTACTCAAGCTGTTGCTGCACCTAATTCGCTGACACCTCTCGACGGCGTGCAGCGCCCTCGAACGGCGGCGGTCTTTGCACCTTGGCGAGCAACGGCGGTGACATCTATCCAAGCCATGGATGAATCCTACAACATGATCCACTCAGCAACATAGATGACTTGAGCATTCCTCGGTGGACTTCAAATCAAGAACTTCAAGTTAAAGAAACTTTATGGTCACTCATGCATACTATGAGATGATTGAAGGATTTGGACTCTTGGTTTTCACATTAGGAAATATAAGTAAATTTGAAGAAGGCCAAGAATGAAGAATCATGCTCAAGTAAAAGCAAAGGCATTGATCACTCACAACTCAAGAACTTCCTACTTTATGGAATCTTGTCATATGGTAGATTGCCAAATTCTCATTTTTTTTATTATGGGCATCTACATGCTACAATGGTTGTGAGTATCTCTTGGCATGCATATTTCAATTCCATTATTCTATTGTTGCCATGACCTAGACATAGAGTGAAAATCCCAAGTTCTTAAATGAATAAATTGCTATGTGAGAAATTCAAATACTTAGAGCACTTATCAAAAGGGAATTTACTCTATGGTTAGAGTTGTGAGACTAATCTTTTCTCTAAGTGATTTATGTAGTCTCACTAAATGAGAATGTGTTTCTCAACCTGGAGTGTGCTATCATACGAAGGTAATCAATCCAAACATATGTGATGTATTCTCTCTCAAGTTGATTTGGAGTTGATTTGTTTATGTTAGCCACTCACCATAATATGGCTTAAATCTACCCTTTGGGCTCTATTGACCAATCATGCACATTCACCTTTCCATTCCACTCAAAAAGAATGTGCATGAGACATCAAGGGAGATTTAGTCCATGTTATGAGGTTTCTTTATTTAGTGATCCACTTGCCATCCACACATACAAAGGGTTGCTAAATGAGAAACTAGTGCTTGTGTTACTAATGACCTCTTATGTTTGAGATTATTCACAGAAAATTCATAAGAGGTTGTGCTTATCGAATTGGATATATCACAAGCATGATGGTTACTCTTCACCTAAAGAAAAAGATGTATTTTGCGAGAGGTCGAGAAAGTTCAAAAATCGAGATTAGGCAAAATCAAGTTTGAGATTGAGATTGGATGAGCTATATTGGAGGAATTCACAAGATTGCAACCATTGATAAGAGGACTGATTGGATATAACATCTTGTGAGTATTTTCAACCACATCCACCTCAAGATTGGACAAGAAGAAGAGAAATGAAATGAATCATCAAATCTGTCCAGAAATTAGAAATCTGAGTTGATCGACTTCAACATTGGATTTCAAAGATCAAACACTGAATAATTGACCTGAAACCTTGTGAGCATGATATACATATCTAGTACTAGTTGCTGTACAATTTGCATAAAGATTCATTTGGAAGAAAATCAGTTTTCGGTTGGTTTTACGTCACCTTCAGCCATGCAATTTCAGATTTGAGCAGTTTTGATAGAAAATTGTTTTGAATGATCAAATGATGTTCAAATGGGCTGAAATTCTTAGAGCAGTTAGAGGACTCATAGATGAACATCTCTTCCAAATTTCATACATATTGAACTAGTGGTTTGAGATTTATGAAGTTTTCTCTAAGGATGACAAAATCTGAAAAACTGACTACATGGAATTAGATTGCAAGCAACTTGAAGGAGCTTGAAACAGGTTGGAATATAGTGCAAAACTCTCCCATGACCTCAGATTGTTAGTGTGCTTAAGTGGACTTTGTGTACCCTTGTATGCACAAATTTAGGAGGAGCTTCGCCTATATCTTGTGGGGACGATTGCTTCTCCGAAATGTACATTGTGCTTGAGTCCTACACATATCAAAAGGAGGATGGATAGTTCCTTCGGATTCTCTTGGTACATCACAGTTATTCTAGGAGGTCTTGGTCTTCATAAACCAAGTACTCTCCGTTTGATGCTGAATGTCCCAATCCTTTAGTGGAACTAGATCGGGAAGAGTTGGAGAAAATAATTGAAGAGTGGGCTTTCATTGCTATTTCTCCTCTCTAGAGCTCATCAAGTGCTCATGATCCATCCCATTTCACCCGGGATCTTGTCTACAAAGATCGAGCTCTAATTCACCACATTTCATCAAGGGAGAACTATGGTCATCCAAGTCTTTGAAGTCTCACTCATGATGGTCATATTAATGAAAATTTGTGTGGTGATCTATCTACCTTGGTGGTGGTATGTTTTCTTGACATAATTTTAATTGTTGCAAATTTATTGTGCCTTGACCAAGATATAGGATGAACTCCCCTAGACTCTTAAACCAATTCAAGTGCATTTCACAAGTAATTCAAGTACTTTATGCACATATTAAGAGGGAGCCCATCCTATGCCTTGAGTCTTTTGAGACTAACATATTCTTCTAGTGATTTGTGTAGTCTCTTGGTGAGAATGAGTTTCTCATGGGTATGCTACATTAATTCAATCCAAATTGGTAAAGTTATCTCTCATATTTATTTGGATTGCAATTTTATCTCTCAAGTAGCTACTCTCCATAATATAGCTTAAATTCCCTTGTTTGGACTTATTTGACCAAAAGTGCATATGTTGTTGCTTTCACACATATATATATGTATGCACTATCAAAAAGAGGGGGAATTTAGTCTATGTTATGAGGTTTTGCAATTAGTGACTCACCATGCCTTCCACATCCAAAGGGTCACTAGTTGTGAAACTCTAGCTTGTGCAATTTAATGCTATCTCTTGTCTTTGTGAGCATTATCTAGGTGATACTATGAGATATGGGCATTCATTCCAATTAGCATCAACTTGTAAAGATACTTTCGACAGAACAACACCTCAACTTATTGATATTTGGGCTTGCCATTGGTTGGTATGGATAGCTCTCGAAACAAGCTTTCCGGAAAGTCCAAGATCACTGAAATCGGAGTTACGAGTAAAAAGTTATGGCTTTTTCTGTAAGGTGACCTGTCTTTGTTTACGCGGAGCAGCGGTAGTGCCGCAAATAAGAGCGGCAGTGCCGCATGGCAGCTGGTTTTTGAACTCTAATGACTAGTTTTGGTTTTGGGTGCATATATACTCATCCTATGGCACCTGGGCTATCTATTGACAACCAAAACATTGCAAACCTTCCATAAAGCCATATGAAGACTCTTTTCAAGTGGTGTCAAATACCAAGGAATTTGTCTTCCGCTAGTATCTCAATATGACCACAAGAGTTAGCCATGGACTTTCACTTGAAATAAAGCACAAGCTTATGATATCTCCTTGAAGATGATGATGTTGAGAGATGGGCACAAATGAAATTATCTTGCGTAAAAGATTTACTATTCCCATCAAAGCACTAAATCCAAATATTGAAATCATCATGGTGGAAATTGTGAGGCTTTGAACAAAGGTATATCGCTCCATGAACTCTTGTACTACCTTTGTGCATCTAGGCCCTTACATGCTAGTGTGTGCTTGTGTATGCAATGTTTTAAGTCACGCCATGAGTTTGTTCTTATGGTGGCGATTAGAGATTTCTTTAGATATTTGATTCATGCCTCTTGTGGTGTTGGCATGAGTTAGTCTCATGTTAAATGTCATGTAAGTAAGGAATGAGCTAAATATACTAACTTCTCAAGAATCTTGGCTTAAATTGTTGCATACTTTGTTTGGTAGATAACTTAGGAGAGAAATCCTATAAGCTAAACCTTCGCCTACTCTTGCTCTCACTTGTCTACCATCATATTTCTTCCTTTTGGTGGAGAGATCCTTTTTGAAGATTAATGCCAAAGGGGGAGAAATATTAAAGTGAGATTGATATGTGGTTTTAAAGGGGTAAGGAGAGGCATATAAGATTTAAGGAGAGGCGTATAAGATTTTTCAAAAATTTGTGTGGTGTGTGCAAGGATAGTTTAAATTGATGCTCTTTAAGGACCATTTATGCTAGTGTGTAACATTCATACCTTGTATGGTGGATTGCTTAAGTCTTGAGTGCATGAATTGTCATGAGCATCACGGTTATCATGTTATACCTTGCACCCCACGGATGCTAAGATATAGGAGAGTTCCCACACTTTATCCTAAATATGTGCATTTGGCATTTGAGGCCAAAATTTGAATTCCCTCAATGCACACATTTAGGGGAGCTCACTATATCAAAGGATTCAAAATCTTAATGCTTATCAATCTCTTGTAAGCCTTAATTGTGTTGTCATCAATCACCAAAAAGGGGGAGATTGAAAGTGCATCTAGCCCTTTAGTGGGTTTTGGTGAATTGAGTGACAACATAATTAAAGGTCTAATAAGTTCGCCAAGTGTTGAACAGGAAATTGAGTCTATTGCATATACTTGTGGATTGTGTATTAGCGAGTATATCCAAGGTTCAACAAGAAAACAAACTTGACGGTATTCCACATAGTGTTGAAGCAAAGGCCAAATTACATATTGTTGTGTTGGAGGATTATGGAAACAGTCTAGTTCAAGTAAAAGACAACAATGCAAATGGAATCAATGAAATGGCTTCTAAGTTGTGGGATATCATAGTATCATGTGCAAGCAAGCATACTTGATAAATGGCAAATGAGACATAAGTTGATGGTTGTGAATTGGTCTCTATGATGGCTTGCTTTGCATGAACAAGAAGAGTTGGACAATGAACTAGTGTTGATCAAGGATTAAAGACTGAATCAAGAGTGCATAAGTGAAGATATATCAAGCAAAGGTGCAATGACAAAGGAGACAATGCATAACGGATATAAGATGTTCTCTATATTAGTTGCTTGTATGGATAAAGATTTGGAACGTCACTTTGCATTGATATGATCAAGCTAGAAGTATGAAGACAGAGATTGAAGTGAGTGTTAGGAATGTCAAGCCAAAATAAAGAGGATATAAGGAATCGTGAATTGGCTTGACAATATTGATGTTGATCCATATATGTCTCTATGTGAGTCAAACCCGAGCTTGATTGATTTCAACATTCATATCTAGAAGATATTCAAGCAAGGATCACAATATTGAAGAAATGGTTATTCAATGGATGCTTAATGTGATGTGACTTAAGTATGTCTTGATAAGGTGAAGATAGCAAGGAAAGGGCTTGAGGTACTAAGCGAAGGTGAAGGGCAAAGCGGCGGCTTGGGGACCGAGGTACCATGGCTAAGGTGAAGAAGAGAGTACTTGCATTTAGTCGAGGAACTAATCAAGCTATGAGGAGTCATATTGTGTTGAGAATCAAATCATTAGTGGAAGTGACTTGAAGCCATGAAAATGAACTCATATGTATGGAAGTGGTTTAAGTCACATGCTCAAGACATATTCGCTCAAAGAGAAGAGACAAAGATGATTGAGGATGTTATATATATGCAAAGCAGCCCCAATTGAAGTGATGATGGCTCTAAGCTCAAAGAAGGTTTACATTCCTTTATGTTTTGAAATTGACTTTAGGAAAAGCCGTACTATAAAGGGGGATACAATGCACAAGCTTTTGTGTGCAACCAAGTGCTCAATCTTTGACCAATACATCCTCATACCTCAACCAAGACAGCTAGCTCAACACTTTTCCATCTTTCTTCGAAAGTGAGCGACACCGCCGCTCGAATCGACCGTTGGGACTTGAAGGGGTATTTAACACCTCCCTCATCCCCTCCAACGGTTACCTCGACCTTTCCCTTCCCAGGTGCCACCAGAGCCGCTCTCTCTCCCTCACTCACCATTGGAGCCCCTCAAGCTTCTCCCATTGATTCCTCTCCAATCCTTTGAGAGATTGAGACTCCAAACCGCAATAGAGAGCTCTCCAAACTGTTCTTCATCTCCAAGAGCACTTGGTTTATGCGTTCAAGCCGATTGGATTGTATTTGTTACTCTTGGAGCTTTGCTCCTAGCCGGCTAGGCGTCGCCAGGAAGCTTCCATCTTGTTGTGGTCGCCCGGGACGTTTGTTATCACCCTCTACTTCTATTGGAAACACCCTCATCTCAAGAGTTAACTCTCTTGACTTGAGAACGAGGGCAAGGCAAGCCTTTGTGGCAAGCCAATCCTTGTGTGGATACCTCAACAACGTGGACTTAGGCCAGCCTTGGTGGCAACGTCGAACCACGGGAAAAATCGCTGTGTCTCTTGTGCTTCATTTACATTCTTGCATTCAAATTTGTATTTGTGGTGATTCTAGGGTTTGAGGTCGATCTACTTTGTGGCTCACGATCTACTTGTTCTAGCACTCGACCGCAATCTCTACCCTTCCGGGAAGCTAAAGGAATTTAACCGATCTAAATGTCGTCGGGTAGATTTTTGAACCGTGGGCTAACCTTTTTGCAGCTTGGAGCGGCAGTGCCGCTTGGCCCGAGCGGTGGTGCCGCTCGACTTTCTAATAAGATCTCGAGCTGAACTTTTGCAGGATTGTAACTAAGTATCTCATCATCATCTTCACCCAAGTTTGAGCTGCATAGGACTCCTCGGCCTCGGGGAGATAGTTCGGGCCTTAGTCCTAACTTGTGTGTTTGAGCTGAAATTTTTGTAGGCCTATTCACCCCCCCCTCTAGGCCATCTTCTCGACATCAAGGTCCTTACAGGGAGAAAGAGATGAAGTCGCAAGGAAATCCGGTCGATGAGCTCGTGGGCGCAAGTGAGAGCTCGATTCCGAGCTTCGGAGGTGCGCTTGGCGCCGAAATTGGTCGTCGCCGCATACCTGGATTCGCGGTTCGGGCGGTGGTCGGTCGTCGCCATGTCCCCAATCGTAGTTGAACGCGTCTTCTCGGCATGGCGCGCCATACCGTGGAAGGTGGATGTATGTCGTATGTACCCGAGCGGCATTGTAGAGTAGTTGTTGGAGGCGACGGGGTATGGCGGCGGGCGAGCCGCCCCTCGCCATTGTAGCCCCACATGGCTACAAAGTGTCCGCCGTGGAGTTGTTGAGCTTGTCGGAGAGTGGTTGGCCAACTCCCGTACCTGCTGGCTTCCTCGAGAAGGCTGGCATATGAGCTCTCAGTGAATCCCTTTGAGCACGAAGTCGTAGAGCTCGTTATGCTGGGAGCTCGAGCGAGGTGGAAAGAGGTCTCCAGACAAGGTCGGCGCGATGAAAGTCGAGAGAGCTTGTTCTTTGGGAGAGTTCGAGCGAGGCGAAGAATTGTCCCGGGAGCTCGTGCGGGAGAGCTCGAGCGAGACGAAGGGCCGTCTTCGTCTTGGGAGCCCGAGCGTGAAAGGGAGAGAGAGAGCTCGAGCGAGGCGGAGTCCACTACCGTCCCAAGAGCTCGTGCCAAAGGGAGAGCCCGAGCGAGGGGGATAAGGACCTTCGGTCACCCGTGTTCCGGATGAGCTAGTTTGCATGGGTGACTTCGCACGTGACGTCGAGGAGGATCTCCTTGTGCTCCTTGCCCGAGGTTAGGTTAAGTTGAGGGGGTATCCCGAATAGCGATCCCCCACACTCGAAGCCGGGCAACGATGACCTACCATGGCCCCTGCCGGGAACTCGGTCTCGTATCTTAGTTGGGTCGTCATCCGCTTTCTGTTGTGTTGCGTGGATAGGCTTTGCCTTTTCACGCCACGTTGGTCGTCTTGTACAAAATTTGCTCTTACTTATCATTGGAAGATCAGAAAGCAGATCTTTTGAAAAAAGTATGAAATATGAACTCATAACTTCCTACCACTTTAGTCCAACAGAATTGGAATTTTCCATTTTATGATTTATTCAAATATTTAGATGAAATAAATAAAAAACAGAACCAACCTCCTTTGTAATAAAATCACCATTGAGGCTTGACTAAACGGCCTTGAAAACCGCTTGAAGGAGATAAAATACACGGTTTGAAACAACTGAGGGATATGGTTTCCTTGGTTTTAGAGTCGAGGAAGGAAAACCGGATTTTGTGAAAGTTTAGAGAGGAAAAGCATTTTTTTCCTTATAAACACAGTTTGCAACCACACACGCCCCATAATATACCCAAGCCTAGCTACAAAAAGCTCAATTTGCAACCAAACACAATTTCCTTGGCCCGATTCGGTCGGCTAGCGAAAAATAGGTGCAATCAAAAACACGCCCATAAGAATCTCCAATAGATAATACCTAAAACAACGATGCATTTTAGGATTTAGATTCCCCACAAGGGATGGGTCAAGGGCCCAAAAACTTCCTTCTCCAACAAATAAGGCAACCTTCCCACTTGCATAAAAAAGAGAGAAAGAGAAAGAGAGGGAAAGGGCGAGAGAGCGTAGTCGGGATGCGCGCCGGCAAGAGCAGAGTACACGGGGCACCGATGGCGTGCTCGGCCGAGCTTGGCCGGGCGGTGCAGAGTGGAGAAGGGCGCTGGCGTGGGCTGGATGGTGGCGTTTCGCCGCCACGCCCGTTGCGGGCCCATGCGTCTCCTTGGCCTCATCCCTCCGCGGTGGGGAAGACGAAGACGCAGACGCTGGAGTCTCGACGACATCGCCTGCGGCTTCGGTGACGCCGCCCACGACCGCCGGCGCCCGCCACGATGGCCTTGGCCTTGGCGGCCTTGCCGCTCCTTGTCGACGCCCAATTTGCCTTTTTTCGCCGCCGAGGAAGCCTGGACCGAGAGGTCACGGTGTCCTTCCCGGCGGAGATGTTGGCCTTGTTGTCGAAAGCACGACCACGAGTGGCTTGCGGCCCGGCCGCCGCCCTCTTGCTCCTTGCCACTTTGCGACGGTCGCCATGGATGGGGGTTTGGAGACGGAAAGGGAGACCTAGGTGGTGGCGGCTTCGACGAGGTGGAGATGGTGTGTGGGTTTCACGCCTTGAAGGGGATGGGGCCACTCGGCGGAGGTGCTCGCCGGGGCGAAGCGCTGGCTGGTCCTCGCTGGCCCGGCTTTGTTGTGGGCCCACCAAGTATCGGCGCTAGTGGTTTGCGTGCTCTCCTTCGAAAGACGCTTTTGCCTCCCTTTGGGCTGGTACAAAAAAATAGATCACCCGCTTGGGTGAGCTGTTGAAGGATGTTTCTGAAAGGAAAAGTCACTGTGAAGGAGTCATTTAGAGTATGGGTGGGTTTTTTTGAGCAAAATGGGTGGTGCTGTTGGAGACAGTCTAATATACTTTGGACAGGTCCTGCTAGCAATTTTCGAAAAAAAAAAAGTGTGACGGCCCATGACCGCGTTCCATCCATTGATTCTCCGTGACTCCTCCTCCATTCTTCAGGCGTACCCAAATCTTCCTTCCAGTACCCACCCAGCCAGTGCCCAGTACGCCCGAAATCCTCGATTCCCTTTCCTCGCTTCCGCCGGCGGCGGGAGGCACGTCGGCCATGGCATCGCGTGCTCAGGCGGTCCGCAGACTCGATGCCTTGGAGCCGGAGCGGCCACCGCCGGCACTCATCAGCGAGCTCCACGAGGAGATCTTAGTCCGCGTCGCTTCCCCTGCGGACCTCGCCCGCGCCTCCGCCGCGTGCGTCTCCTTCCGCCGGCTCATCTCTGAACACTCCTTCCTCCGCCGGTACCGCTCCATTCATCCACCCCTACTCCTTGGCTTAGTGAGCCCCTCTGGTTTCCATCCTGTGGAGGCGCCCCATCCCTCCGCTGCCGTCGCCCGTGCTGTCTCGTTTTCCTTTGACTACCTCCCTCTCGACACCACTAAATATGACGAATGGCAACCGTGGGATGTCCGGGACGGCCGCGTTCTCCTCTTTCACGAGAGGGCCTGGGAGGACGGTTCCGGCGTCCGGGACCTCACGGTGTGCGACCCGTTGTCCCGCCGATACCTGCTACTGCCTCCCGTAACCCATGACCTAATCTCCTCCATCGGGCTCGACGGCACACAATTCGTTTCAAGGGCCTCCTTTATCCCTTCAGGAGGCATAGGAGATGACACATCATTCAGTGTGATAAACTGGATGCAATCCGACTCAAGGCTGGGGATATTTATCTTCTCTTCAGGCTCTGGCTGCTGGAGTGTCAGCACGTCGATTAACTGGAGCGATCTAGGCTTGGACGAATTTGGTAACATAATGATTTCAGGCCAATGTGCGTATGATTGCTTCTATTGGAAATTATATGGCGTGGGCACGGTGATCAAGCTCGACATTAATAGTATGCAGTTTTGCACCATTGAGCTCCCGCCTGGCCATGATGAACGTGAAATTGTCGTTGTGGAGTTAGGGGGAAGCAATGTTGCAATGTTTAGTCTTCTGGTTCGTGAAGGGACGTCTGTGGATTATTATACATTTCCGCAAAATGGGAGTGAGAAGTCCCATGAGTGGCATATGAAGAGTACCATTCCCTTGCCTGACCATTGTAATACTGGGGAATGCCACCTTCGTGGTTCAGCTGAAGGATACATTTTCATAGAATGCATTCCAGATGAATGGCAATGGCCTATAAGATATTCAACATTTTTTCTCACTTGAGTTCAAGTCTTTTTTAATATTGAGAGGGTCGGTAGGACAAGTTTTCCTCATGGCATCTATCCATATTTTGGTTTCCCACCATCTATGTCAACAAGGAGGATTTAAGGATGTGGAGTTGTATACTTTTTATTGTAAGTATCCCCTCTTGCATTTCACAGACCTGTACATTTGGGCATTTGATGTGTGAATGAGTGATTGGTGTGCAAGCACCCAGTGCAGTCCGCTTGCATTGTTGGCCTACATATGGCCTGTTGAGCGTATTTTCTGTTAAAAGGCTGGCTCATGAGATAGGCTTAATAGGAGCAAATTAGTGTCTGTTTATGATAAACTTTAGCCTGTTCTTCTAATGCATGTGCCAGGACTCCAGTCTTGTTCTTTGTTCAGCCTAGCTAGGGTTGGCTGCAGTCCTGTAGAATTTAAGTTGCTGGAACTATGTCAGTTCAAAGTTTTGTCATTTTTTTTTTGTAATTAGCAAAGAATCATAATTCTTACTACAATCCATTTTGTTCTTTTTCACTTTTCCTCTCTGAGGAAGCAAAGTGTCACACCTTTGTTTTTCAGTACTATATTTGTGCAATTCAGTTACACTTTGCCATCAATTCATAAGTTCAAATTATGCATTGGCACAAAAACTCTGAAAAGCACCTATTTTTCCTGCATTTTTATTGGTGATTTTTCAAGTTCTAGCTTCATCCATTCAGTTGCAGGACTAGATTTGATCCTGGTCAGTGGTTCCTTCAGTGCCATGCTGCTGGTTTAGAGTAATGGAGCTAGGCGATGCTGCTGCAGAGACCTTTAGTGTCGCACTTGTATTGGATTTTCCTTCTTGTTCTGTACTGATATTATCTGTTGAACTTTGTTTAGTCTGTTATTACTGATCTATGTGACTTGCATCGCATGGATGACGAGACTTGAGACATGTTGTGTACCACTTGACAAACATGGATGAGGTCCGAGTTATTGTAGTTTCTAGTGATGTTTTTACCACCGTTTATATATATCCAGTGTCTGTCTTAGGGAAGCCAGTTAATACATGGATTTTTCCTTATTGCATTTATTTATCCCCATCCACATTCATTCATTCGAACATACTTCTTTATAATCCCAAAAACAAAAAAGTAACCAAATATTACTTTTGCTTTCTTTTTGTGTGCATATTTGAAAGCTAAATTCTGATTTCATCCGACATGAGTTTTATTTGCAGGTACACATACGCCCACGCTTAACTAGCGTGGCTCATTTTGTGCTGCTCCCTTCATAACATTTGCTGCTCTCCTCGGACAAATGAAATGGCCTTATTGTCTGGAGTACAAGAGTTCCCAACAAGCTGAAGGTTTTTTTTTTCCTAGTTTTACTTCAATAAACCAACCAACCTTCTATGCAAGCAACTTGTACACAAAGCGTATCCTTGAGGATGATGGTCGTTGCCCATGCGATGCTGCTTCTGAATACCGTTACCATATTTTCTTTGAGTGCCCCTTAGCGCCTCAGTCTAGATGAAACTTGGTATTCAAAGTTTCAAACACAAGGTGATCTATTGGAACCGTTGTTTCTAGTGTTTGTACATGTGAATGTGACAGGCTCTCGCTTGGTTACAGTTTAAAGTTGCAAATTATATTATGATTCCTTAGAGCATCTGAGCTGAGTGGTGGTACCATAGTAATGTTTCCCAAACAACATTGTCATGCACAAAAAAATGGTCATTTATATATGTTTGCTGTAAAATACTCATTTCTCAGTCTAAGCTCAGTTACACAAACCTTTTTGGTTGTTTTGGATTTCTGCCTATTCTTCTGTTGGGATTGCAATCTCAGTTGCAGCTCCTTGTTCGATCTGGCTAGGGTTGGTTGTACAAGTGAATTTGTGTGGGAGCTACACTATTTCAACTTTGCCTTATTTTATAACTGCAGACTTAAACTGATGATGTGTATTTGTGTTTTCTACATTAGTGCTCACTGCAATAAGATTGTCTCTTCTCAGATAGAAAGAAAAACATGTTAGTTTATGCATTTTTTTTTCCTTGTGAGCCATTGACATTGAGCTGAGCTGAACTGTGGACAGTCCATTCAAATTATGCATTGGCACTTTTACTCTGGAGAACACTTTAAGTAAATGTTTTGGAAGCATCTGCTTTATGCAATGGTGGTTTCTATGTTGGATAAGTTCTGACTGCATCTGTTTGATTGCAGGACTAGTCCTCATCTAGGTTTGAGGGGTTCTTTGGTCCCTCACAGCTGTTTTGGAGCAGATGCATCGTTATGTATCTGACTTTCTCTGTTCTACTAGGTGCTTTCAGTTCCCATGGAATCTACTGATGTCTGACGAATTCTGTTTGGTTTGACTCTACTATTGTCCAACGAATGCTGTTTGGTTTGCTGTTTTGGAGTATTGGAGCAGATGCATCATTATGTATCTGACTTTCTCTGTTCTACTAGGTGCTTTCAGTTTCCATGTAATCTACTGATGTCTGACGAATTCTGTTTGGTTTGACTCTACTGTTGTCCAACGAATGCTGTTTGGTTTGACGCAATGGCACATTAGCTGCCAAGATGAGGGATGTACTTTGTAACACGACGCTGTTGTGCCATATTTGCGGATGAAGATGGACAGAATTGAACACATCTGAGCGGAAACAATGATAAGCGTGCCATATTCCCTAGTTTATGCAGAATAAGATGATACCATGTGTATTGGTTGGTCTTGTTAGCCGAGAGAGAAATTCATGGATTTTTAAAGCTAGTCATTTTTTAGCTCAAAAAGAATCCTCTATCTGAAATTGAAGATATACTGAGAACATCTAGAAGATTCCCTTGTAACCTCCTGCTGATTCTTCTGGCGGCGGCGTCGATCGCCAGCCTCGCGCTGGAGATGCCCCTGCCAGCCACGGCTACATGTCCAAAACATATGTGCTGAGATGATCATGTGGTTGCTGATTGTGCAAATTCATTTGCACATGCACTGGTGTCGAGGGGCGGAGGCCGCATCTCATCGCGGAATCTGTTGGTGCGCGTGGCGACACGCATTGCGCTTGTGGATTCCTGACGTAAGATGAGAGACTGCTGAACTTTGGCTAAGACGAATATTGCAAGTCTGGCATCCCTGTCTTTGCGAGAACATCGAAGGAACGAGTCTGCAAAGATCATGCGGGGAACTGATGGGAGAAGTACGATTGCTCAACCGTACTTTTGCTATCTTATGTAGAGCTGAATTAGGTTTTTTCGGTGTTCTCGTCGAAACACGCAGGCACACTCCTTGCTTCTGGGGGATTACCGTAGGTTTGCTTGCAGCAACCGCAGGAGTCTCGTTGCTGATGAGCACGCCATCTATCGCTATAGCTGAGAGAACTTTTTTTTTTTTTTTTTTTTTTTTTTTTTTTGACAAGGGAGAACAATGCCTCTAAATTTTGAGATAAATAAAACAAGCACCGTTCTATCAAAAAAAAAAAAAAAAAAAGCACCATGTCAAAGTCTGCAAAACTTCATCACGGACGAACATGTTCTACCACGGAGAATCAGTTGATTAATCATGTCTTGTACTGTACATATGCATAGATCAACTGGTAATGGTAACTAGAATATACTGGGATCTATTCCCGTTATCCAAAATTTCAGGAGGATAAACTGACATAAAGACCTGTGGAGCACACAAGTGAGGTAACGTTGTAAAGTAGAATAACGGGATAACCCGAAAAAAGGTTTGCTAAAGTTACAAGTTAAAATTTAAACAAATGAATCAACAAGCCCTTGGACACTTTATTACATCATGGTATGGCTCTGATTATTATTTATTATACATCGGTTTCAAAAATCAAATAACAATACGATATACTGGACAAGAATTTTCATGGTTTTTCATTCTCATCAGCCATTCTGAAAAAATGACCAGGGGTTCTCTGGATCTAAATACAAAAGATTCAGTTTCTCTCAAGCCTGCAGGAAACTGGCATATTTTGCGCCAAGGAAGAGCCTCTGCACACAGAGCAGTGCATTTTTCCTCACTTCAGTGTTCTCATGATTCATGAGCTTCATGACTCGGTCCTTTGCCTTGAGGTCTGCCACCACGATTCGGCCAGATGGATGGTACTGGAGGAACTGTGAGAGGTCGTAGCAGGCCACAGCAAGAGCAGTGGTGTCACTTGATGTGTCAATGATTGTCATGAGAACCCGTAGAATCTGCCAAGTTATAGGTGCAATTTCATCACAATCACAGAGCCGAATGCTTATGAGCCTATCTAATCTAGTTTGAATTTTCCAGAATAGCTTAGCTATGAATTTGATTGTTAAACTATTTAGTCCAATTGTGCAACAAGTTCATTTATTCAAACATTTTCATTCAAGAAAGGACAAGGCATACCTGGAAATCATTTTCTTCAAAATTGTTAATGTTCTCACGCCAGAAACTTGGATCTTTGTGCATTGGAGACCAGTCAAGATGACCAAGAAGAACTTGCTGTTTGTACTTATCAAAGGAACTTAACTTCTTGAGGTTTTCTTTGAGTCCCACCTCTAGTTGATTCAGAGCATCTAACAGATCCTGGGTGCATAAATAATAGGAAATTGCTGTTAGCACAAAAAAGGTGCAAAAACATACAAGCTCAACCTGAGCACATAATAGACTAGAGACATTCACATTTTATTTTCTCAAACGCGTGAGAGTTATGCATCACTGAATTAAAGAAGATATATAGCCACATTTATTTATGTTTGCATGAAAATTCACGAGTCCCAATTTTGAAGCAGCAACTACAGGAACCTCCAACATATCCTGTAGATAATAAAAATTGATTCTTGTGCTTCATAATGTCTGATTGACTAACTCTTTGTAATGTTACCAAGCAAACTTCTGCTGTTCAATTACCAGGGTTGCCATGGTGATATGGGAGACCAGATCACACAAAAAGGTTCAGCAAATCAGGAAAAAAAAAAAAAGAGGTTCAGCAAACAAAGAAACTACAAGAGGGCTCACTACTGTCATTACAATTCCAGTTCTCCTATATTTCAGGTGCCTGTATTTTGTTGTTCAGGCAACATGTAATTTTGTCATGGTTTGACTAGAAAAAATCTTCGACTTGTCAGTTATGAGTTGTCCTTGTCTAAGATTGTTGCCTGAAAAATCAGGCACCTGAAATATAGCAACTCCCAAATATTTTAGCAAATTGTGTCATTTTTCCTTAGACACTTAGAAAACCCAGGTTTAAGCTAACTTCTAGGTAAAAAAATTCTAGGTAAAGTGCAACCTTTTTTTACTTACTGAACAATAAATAGCAAATATTTAGAACATTTTGGTTTCCAAGAAAGCATATTCATGACACTTTGCGATTCCTACATTTACTTCAATCGAAACAATGATTCAGATATAAAGATTCCAACATTCGATGCATACTCTCCTGTGGAATATTAAAAAAAAAAAAAAAAAAAAATCAAAGGTTTGGAAAGCTACTCACCTCATCAGTCCATGCTTGAGCTTTCAAGTTTTGTACTATTTGCGGCAATCCAAGATCGATCATCTGGGCAGCAAATGCACCCTTTGCCAGCAAATTACAGAAGGACAACACAACAACTCTGACCACCTTCAATTTTATGCACAATGTTAACATTTATGACATAATTACAGTGACATAATATGACAATATGGCATGCAATACCTTCTCTTTAGTAGAACCCTTGACAACCTCTACGAGTCTTGGCATAACCCTTGTGGTGGATAAATAATCAACTGCAGCATCATAAAAGGATAAAAGCCAAATGCAGAGGCAAGTTTCATAAAGGAGCTGCACAAGAAATAACAAAAAGGAACACAGATGGGGAAGTTAGTTATAGAGTTGGAAGATGAAACAGTTATGCCTGTTATCTGCAATCAAACAGCTAAGACCTAATGAGACATTCTTCTCCAAGATATTTCCAATCTGGATGCTTAGGGCCAAGCAATCACCTGAATTGACTGTTGCGTGGAAGCTGGGGAAATTAAAGGAATGAGCAGCTTGATGCCATCAGCTTGAACAAATAATGTCCTAACATATGGTTCTCTTAACAAAGTGGAGAGGCAATGAATAGAAGTAGGAATAGAGCAGCTCGGGTGTGTAGGATTCCTCAGCTGCAAAACATATCATAATAAAATTTCAGAACTCATGTACGATAGTTTCATAGTATATAACAAATAAAAAGTGATAATGAACTAAAAATACCATTCACATTTCTAACCTGTGAACAGAGCCAATCAACCAAACCTCTCAATACATCATGTGTTGAAGTAAGTTTGCTCTTTGAATTCGAAGCATCCCCATTTGGAAGCGTGCCATTCTGAAGCTTTGGCCGTGCGCTATAGTCAATGTAAAGTAAGATCCACAAATAATTTTACATGATGAGCATTTAATACTAGCCAAATTTACCTAATTATATCAGTCAATATCTTACAGCTTTTTTTCTTGTACAAACCAGTTGCCTTTCCACAATAACCTGAAAATTATAATTTTGTTAGTTAAGTATGGTAGTCAGAGAACAAGATAGATCAGGTCTAGCATGGTGTGCATGAACTCTTTCTAGCATGAGGGTATTCCAGAAACAAAACAGGCTTGAGGTACAGAAGGTGACTATTCTAATTATAAAGTCTTGCCATCAGGATGCGGAATGGGCAACATATGTCAATATATTTGCTGAACAACAAAATGAGCAGATTCTTCCTTAAATTAATAAAATAAAAATAAAAGAAGAATTAAAATAGCATGGTACACTTAACTTAAGAAAGGCTCATAAATATCTTCACCAGACAGAGATTGGTCATAAAACAGTGCTGCACGCTTAGGATTTACTGAAAACAAAGGTATCACCAATGTAACATAAAATAAGTGATAATCTAATCGTTTAATGATGGAAGTGAATAGTTTTAATCTGAAAGAAAAAAAAGGCTGATAAATAGTGGCATACTTGCAAGCATTTCATCAATGAGGGCAAGCACATATTCCACAGTCTCTTCCTTGGAGATGCTCCGCAGGATATTCAGGAAAACTCGGACATACGCTGGCCCATCCTAAAAGAACAGAGTTTTAAGGATCTTTGTGTTATATAAAAACCAGTTGGTAACCAAACACGTGTAGAGATTTACCCAAACAGATAAACAATGAAAAAGTAAATTCAAGTAAAATATAATATAAACTATTTTGAAGGGCAAGTAAATGGCAATATAGGCAGTAAGTTGTAGGGAAAAGAGTAAAAAAGGAAATTAGTCAACTAGATCCTGTTTACAGTAAACCTATGCAATGTTGAGTACACACCCTATTAATGCACTGAATCAATTTGATATTGATAAAAAAAAAAGAGTGCATTAAAAATCTGCATATCTGACAACCCCTTGTAAGCTAAAAGCGTGATCTTGAAACACCAACAAACATAAGGATAAGATAGTTTACTAAAGAATGAGAAAACAGGAAAATTGTGACACAAAGATGAAGACATCAATCATAACAAGATAGTACCGAATCTGAAAGATGGAAAAAGAAAGCAGTGATACAATGGTCTTTAATCATTTTTACCCACACAAAACAATTTAGGATGAAAAAGCAACCCACCTCCTCGAGCAAAGGAGCTCGCTGGTTCTCCGGTTTGTGGTCATATCGCCGTAAAAGCTGAAGGCACGTTCCGAGATAAGCTTAGTTGACATGTAATGCTCCCATGGAATATCTCGCTTGAGAACCTTGATATACCAAACCACAATACATAAATGAATTAAAAAGGATTATACTTTTCCTTCCTGCTAACGCAATGCAACAAAAAAAGAATTCCACAACCCACTGATGCTAGCAACGTTTTTATGAAAAGCACCCTAGCCAAGAAAGAAGGCATGTTAATTGCTAACGCATGAAAACTAACATGCCAGTGCTAGAAAAAGTGTAATTTTCCATATACAATTGATCAGCAAAAGTGGATAGTCTCAGGTCGTTCCCCATCCATCATAAGAACAGGAACAGTGTATTTGAAAAACACGTTTGCATGGACTGATTCACTAGCATGGCACTGAAATTACTGTATTAGGTGTAGAGTGTATGCATCCATCATTTTAACACAGCAAAAGGGTGGGGCTATGTCTCAGGTCGTTCCCCATCCATCATAAACAGCAAAACATTTTTTTCTTCTTCTTTGAATAACAAAAATCCCATGACAATCACCCTAGTTTCAGTCGCAATATCACTGTGGCTCAAGCAGCAGCAGCAGCAGCAGCAGCTCTGTAGATAAGTAAGTAACTCTGACATGAGGGGAAATTTTGATCTACTTGAAGCAACATTGCAACAGATTTTATGGACTTTTACCCGTCCTGTCAATCAATACAGAGCCTCTTAATGCGGCCCAACAAAGAAACCAGACCGCACATCCTACAAATTAGGCACGCGGAAGCTAGCAAGCATCAACAGTTAAGCAAGCCGAGGCACTGACCTGCTCGGTGGTGAGCTCGGCGCGATCCATGACCGGGAAGGGGGCAGTCCGCGATCCGGCCCTGCAATTCAACCCCGGATCAGATCGGAACCCCCTTCCCTTCTCTCACCGCTCGCAGATCAGGTCGACGCGAGAAAATCCCGCTCGCGGAGAAGAGAACCGCCGAGAGGTCGGATTTGATCTGAGAGCGATTGGGGCGTTAATTAGATGATGATGAGAGCGAGACGAGTGGCCCATGGCCGCAGTCCGAACCAAACCGGTGAGGTGTGGGTGGGGCCTACGTTTACATGCCCACGTGGAGGAGTCGTGTGTGCTCCGGTGCCTGCACAAGGGAACCTGATGGCGATTGCGATCCCGGAAATCTTCCGAGCATACGTGTCGTCGCCGAGCCCTGGAGCATCGTGCGAGCAGCCCACAAGCCTGCAGCGGCCCACGCCGAGCCCAGGAGCTTCGAGCGCGTAGCCCGTCCGCGCTCAACACGTTCGCACCTGGCCTCTCAGGTAGTGCGATTTTACGGCCAACTCAGTGGCACATGTTTATGCTTCTGTAATCTCGGTCACTGCTTAACACGTTTTTTTTTTTGCTTGATGTAATTCCGGACTGCCTAATAGCCACAGATTGTATTCCCTATAATAATGAATGAAAGCTCTATGGCTCCCTCAAAAAAAAAAAAAAAAAGTAGTACGATTTTACTTGTGGTCGGCTATTTTATTCATGTTTAATTCTTGAGATTATTTTATAATGCTCTCAACGGATCATAGCGACCCATCCAATGACTAAAAAGGTAAAAGGAGAGGCGTTTGATGTGTCCTTGGTGGGCCATATGCGCCAAAACACCTCCCATCACCTTCACAATTGAGGGAGATTAGGACTCCAAATGAGGAGTGGTAATTACTTTTTCGTAGCTCTTTTTTTTTTAATCAAGGGATAAATCGTTACATACATAATTGCAAAATATTTTGAGTATATAGTTTGGGTGTATATATGACTGAAGTACTATAGTTAGATATATCTTCTTCTTAGTTAAAAAAAACTTCGTCTAGGTTCCACCCGTGATGAGACGTGGATGGGTAACGCGGCTACCGCAGGGTGAGGGCGAGGGATGCGGTGGCATGCATGGGCGGGAGATGTTGAGTCAATATTAAACCTGATCACAAGCTCATTCTGATGAATTGATAGAAAATTGAGAGGTAGGAGTACCCAACATATATACAGCCTTTCAGAGAATAGGGGAAGATCTCCTGTGGACTTGAGAGAATCATGACACCTATGGTTATCCATCAATCAAGCATGTTTAACCATAACAATAAATGACATGAAGTGGTCACAAAGACCAAGATCCAACTTTTTTCAAAATTTAAATAAATCACACAAAGCATGCAATGGTTGCTAAACAAGGAGAGTTGCTATATCCTTAGCAAAAATGATAAAACTTGCTCAGAAAAATAAGGTGATTCAAGGCCTAGTTCGTGAATATGTGGATAATATATAATGGAGTTTATGCGGATGACACAAAAGCAATATATAGGTCACATTGTGTTTATATATGTATAATATAAGTACATCATTCAGGTATATGCGTGTCGCACGAATACATGAATTGAAGCACACATGCATGCGCAGAAGCCGCATCTTATTTATACATACGCTGCACAGCTACCTTATTTCATACGTACTTATATATAGTAGCTGCTGTGCTGCCCATAAAACTCGTAAATTCTTTTAGAGCATGTACAACGGTCATTGTTATGCTGTCTGTACCATTGTACATGCCTTGTTCAAAAAATCTTTAACGATAAGTCAATAAGCAACCGATTATCCTGGCTGTCGTTGATGACGACGTCGACGGACAGTACTCCTTCCTGCGAGGCAAGGCGGTTGCCCTTGCCGTGGTCGGACACTGCTCCGTCACCGAGGCTGTTGTTGTAGGCTGTAGCAGGGGCAATGGAATACACCGTGGGGTTGTGCTCGTGCAGAAGCCATAAGCAGGATGAGAGCTATGGCATAAGCCAGGAGCAGGACGGTAGGGGATGCCATGGATCTGGATTTGGAGGCCATTGATGCTATAACCTTGGTTGTTGGTTCGTGCCACTCAAGCGTATCAATACCACCAACATTTATAGGTGCGTCGCGCACCGATTTGTCATCCGGCCTCGGCCTGGAAAATGTGCATGTGGATACTCGGGAGTCATCTCTCTTGATTATTATGGCAAGTATGGCCTACAAACTTGGACGATATGTTTTGGATAACGATAATTAGTATTTATGATACTCTGGGATAGATAAGATGTACGGAGTACTGTACGTACAACGAACGCACCTGTCAAAAAATACTGCCACCTAATTATGCATTTTCACATTTTTTTTTTCTAGCATATATATAAATAGTACTTGAAGTACGTGAAGAAAGCCTAATTTATCAGCTACAGTACTTGAAGTACGTACACGTGGGGCAACAACAACCAAGAAGCTCTGGCTGATCACAAACATAGAAAAGGAAGATGGAATATGGCAGAATATTATTAGAAAGAAGTATTTGAAGAAAAAGTCTATATGCAATGTTAAACAAAGACAAGTTGATTCTCCTATGTGGAAAGATCTTTTTTGAAAATCAGAGATATTTACTTATTTGGCAGAAAAAAAGTATAGTTGGCAATGGGAACAAAACTCTCTTTTGGAAAGATAGGTGGTTATATGACTAACCCATTGCTCAACTATACCCTGGCTTGTTCAAAATGACCATGCAACCTGACATTTATGTGGCAGAAGTTAAATTCGATATATCCTCTGTCACTTTCTCTAGATGGCTTGTTGATGTCTGGGAACAACAATGGAATAATGTTAAAAATGATTTTAGTACATTCCTGTTCAGTGAGCATGAAGATACTGTAAGTTGGAGATTTGGCAATAAAAAAACCTTTTCTCGTGAAATCTGTCTATGATTACTTGACAAGATATGTCAGTGGTACATATTGTAAAAGAGTTTGGCAGGGTAATATTCCAGCCAAGATTAAAATTAAAATCTGCAACACTTATTCTTCCATTGTAATGTAGCCAAAGTTATCTGGGCTACTGTGGTATCTAGCATTGGGGCTACTGACATACCTAACTCTATCCATCAGTGTTGGGCTTGGTGTGTAAAATGGTTACCTAATGGTCAAAAGTTCCATACCATTGGCATTGCGGCCATATGTTGGGCTATATGGAAAGCCAGAAACAAAACTTGTTTTAAGGGAAAAACATAAAAAAAATCCTTTAACCATAATATGCCATGCTTGTGCGCTAATGAGGTACTAGACAGGTTTGTTTTCTGAAGAAGAAGAGGAAGCTTTCAAAGCTAGAATCGAGGCAGCAATGGAGTTTGCAATGAAGCTGCTCAATAAGAAATCCAAGGGTGAGGAGGTACTAAAGATACAGGATGAGCAAGACGATCCTCAAGCATAATAACCGATGAGCAAGGAACACGAATCAAAAATGCGGAAAGAGAGAAAAACTATCCGTGTGTTTGGATGCGGGATCACCGGGTTAGGATGGCTCCAACCCTCGTTTTTGAGGATGGAGCCGCTTCGTTCCTTCTTTGGTTGCAATTTTGACTTTGGGGACGGATTGGCTCCATTTGGTGTTTGGTTGTAGGTATTGGGATGAAGAACGGAAAGGCCTGGAACAGCGTTATTATCGATATTTTTACATCGGGACCCCCTGAAATTTACCGAAATCCACCAGGGTCGGATCGATATTTCTTCTCTCTAATACTTTTACTGAAAGAACCCCTGAGAGAGAAATAAAATTACGTCCATGCCCTTCTTCTTCCTCTAGATCCCGAGCTCGTGGCGGGAGCGCCTCGCCGAGGAGGACCGCGCCCGGGCCCGTAGGCTCCGCGCCCCGCCCGCGACGGAGCCCAGGAAGGGATCGCCGCGTCGCCGCCGCCCCGCGCCCGTCCACGACGGAGCCGGGGAAGGGACCGTCGCGCCGCCCATCGCGCCCGCGTGGAAGGGACCGTTGCGCTGGAGGACCGCCGGGGAAGGGACCGCCACCGGCCGCCGCGCTTGAGGGCACGCCATAGAAACAGTCCGTCGGCGAGAAGGAGTCCGCGACCGAGGGCGGCTCTCCGTCCGCACGGAACGGAACCCGCGATTGGAAAATGGGGTTCGCCTCCGTCCGCCAGATTTCAGCGGACGGAGCGAACCCAATCTCGAGCCGAATATTCCCTTTCGGGTTGGCTCCGTCCCTTGCAGCTCCCCAACCAAACACAAAAACGGGTTGGCTCCGTCCGGGTTGGAGTTGTTCCACCAACCAAACAGACGGTATGTCTTTTGTTTCTGTTTGCTCTGTAGCTGCAGCCTAAAGACCTCTGTTGGTAGTCCGTTTTCTTTAGTCCTAATCGGTGGTTGGTAAGAGCATCTGCAGAGTTCTGGAGTAGCTTTCTGTTTTTTTCTGTTTCAGTTTGTCCTGCCTGTTACATTCTATCGAATGCAGTGTTTCCGTTACTTTTAATGGAAATAGGGAGTCCCTCGGTTCAAAAAAAAAAAAAAAAAGGTTTCTCCACCGGTTTTAAAATAGGAGTACTTTGATTAAAACCATCTTTCAAGGCCACAAAGAGTTAACAAAATACCCTACAACTTTGACTTATTTTGTTGCTCGCGCTTTGACCAACGTTTATAATTAATGAACATGTGCAAACATTTATAAGCGTGTGATGCCGTTAAAGTACTTGTGACGACAAATCAAATCAACATTAGGGATCTAAATTTACTTATGCAACTTATTGTATAATTAAATTCACGTTGATCAGAGTTTAGATATCAGCAAAGTTAAAGGTGTCAATTATTTTGTATTAATGTTCACGAGTTTTATATAATGCATTAGCAAAAAACAAAGACCAATTTTCAGTTCTCAGTAATATTAGTTATAGTTACCATTATATGGTGGGCCTGCTCATCAGGATTTAGTCTCGAGTTCAGCATGAGTGCTCGGTTGCTCGCTTTACGGCCAGTTGTTTTTGCCGTGATATACAACATGCCATTGTTATAATACCACTGAGAGTAAATGTGGGGCATTGAACGAGCAGCCACAACCAGAATTTGCAACTTCTTCTAGTGAGTGGGTGGGATTCTTACTGCATGTTCAATCCATTGATAGGGTAGTCTCTAAGAGGCTTGAAACGCACTGCTCTGATAATAAAGTCCTAATCCTCTTACTCTGAAGGGATTTTAGGTCAAGCAAAAGTAGAAGTAAGCATCTCACCTTTTTATAAGGAGTCGGACATAGCATGATGACAGTGGTGGTGGCCCTCCCTGATTGGGAGCGTGCCGGAGGGGTGGCGAGGGTGCGAGGCCACGTCCAACTTTTGGATCGTTGGACTCGGCATCTCCAATAGTGGTGGCAGTGGAGCGACAATGACAATGGATGTCTGGATCTCGTGACAAAAAGCTCGAGCACGGTCGAAGGGAAGCCTAGCTGCTCCCCAAAACATAGCTCGTGAGCGCCCGCGACGGGGATCCGAGCATGGAGCCGACTCGCGGAGATGAAGACGCACACATCATCGCCTCGGGCGACCATCTCCAAGCCGAGCCGAGGACGCTCTTGCAAAAAGAGTCTTGGGACGAGGTGAAGACGGGCGTTGTACATGTCCTTTTAGTGTTTAGCATTCAATAAGCCTTTCCCTAGTAAATATCTTCTAATAATGTGGGTAGGGAAAAGAGCCTATACTCCCTATGTTCCAAATTATAATAAGTCAAACTTGGAGTTAAAAAGTCAAATGAATTATTTTGTCCACTTATGCACCACCATCAGTGGACAAAATAAAGAAATTTAGCCAACCCAAACAGGGAATTTATGTACTACGTACAAACTACATGCTGTGAGTCTCGTATTTTCATCTGTGTTGTTTTGTTCACATAATAACTCAGAATATGCCTAGTCGCTACTCAGTCGATATCCATAATCAATACGGTAGTTCGAGGATTCTGTACCAAAAGCTAGCCAAGAAAACTGGGATTTTGTACAATACATTATCTGTGTGCATATGCTATCTTCGGAACTCTTACACTATTTCGAATGCAATTGTAACTTGCTGACTACACTTTATATGCCCAACTCATGGATAATTGATTGTAGCATGGACCTCATTAATACCACGACATGATTGTAGCATTTCAAAGCCAAAATGCCACAGGATTCACATTGTAAGATGCTTCCAGAGGCACCTTGTAGCACTGTACCGTAGTCTCGGCAGCCGTCAGGTCTCCATTCATGTCAGAGCTGAGAGAGAATGTCGTCAAACGACAACGTGTGCTTAGGGGGCAGCCTTCCTCCTCCTCCTCCTCCTCCTCTGTCTGATCCAGCTCCTCCTCCTCCTCCTCCTCCTCCTCCTCTTCTGTCTGATCCAGCTCTTCCAACTTCTTCTCCAGCCACTTCTGTTCCTAGTCCTCTGTCTGATCCAGTTCTTCCCTCGACTCTTCCAGCCACTTCTGTTGCCCCTCCTCCAGCCACTTCTGCACAGCTTCGTCATTCCCATTGCTGACGCACTCCACAAGACAGAACCTGGTTTCTCCCAAGTAGACTAGTGTAGAGCCTACATGATTCTCAGCTGGGTTCTTACTCGACAGATTCTCCTTGCTGAACCACACTACATGTTGATCATCACCAGCTGACCACCTGCAGAAGCAGAGGTGGCCGAAGGCGTCTACGTCGTCGTCTTTCGGGAGCCCAACAAAGACGTCCAGGCCATGGACAAAGTGTGCGCGGCCGGAGAATGGCAGCGACCACTCGGCGCGCTTTTCCCACTCACGACGCCGGGTGTCGAAGGCGAAGGTCGCGGCGGCGGTGCTGGCGAGGATGGTCCGTCCATCGGAGTCCACGGCGTAGGCGGTGACGTCCATCCTCTTGAATGTCGGCATCGGGAGGTCTTGCCACCACCACGGACCGACTTGGTCGCTGTATTCCTGCCGCGGGGGCCAGAGTGGCTTCATGGAGAGCGTCTTGAAGGTGTCCATGTCCAGAGCGAATATCTCCTCGTCGCCGACGGGGATGTAGATGGGATGCTGCGGATCCAACTCGCCAGGGGCAAAGTTGACGCCACGCGAGCGGACGTCGACGAGGGGCAGGATGTCACCGGGCACCGGATCGAAACAGCGCCAGCTGGGATGCGTCCCCATGATCTTAGTGCCAACGGCGGTGAAGAACTCGGGACACCCACGCGTGGCCTCCAAGCGGATGAAAGGAGGCGGCAAGCGCAGGGGCAGCTGCTCAGCGACAGCAGCGACGGCGTTCGACAGGTCTAGCTCGCGGATGCTATAGCCCCACTCATAGTCATCGAAGATGAGGTAGAGGTGCCGCTGCCCCGTCGGCTTTGACGTACGAGGGGCATCACGCTCATTCGACATCCTATACACACGTACGAACCGGCGTGCAAAGACTCAGATCTTCGAGTTGGCCACAAGTCGGAATTGACCTTGATTCCTGCGATCCGAATACGAAGAATCGATTAACGAACGGACATCAATAAACCCCAATCCTCCCGCTGCAAGATGCTCCCACGGCAGCAGGGGGCAGCAGGGAAGAAGAAATCGCAGGTACCCACCTACAATAGGAATATGGTGCCGCGGCGACTGACAATCGGAGTGGCTTAGCAGTTGATCGTGATGGGCAAATTAAGGCGTCAGCGGCGGCGGAGGTCCGAGACGATGAGGCGGCCAAGGGCTTTACCCAGTTTATATTTATATATACTAGCAAAAATGCCCGTGCGTTGCAACGGGAGAGCTAACTAAGCATTTACGGAAAGTGATGAATTAGTCTACATATCTATTTATGTTTTTTGTTTTCATAAAAGACATATTTTGAGACAGAGAAAGCTAATGTCTTAGCCGGAGATTTAAAACCTTGGTTGAGATGAGCCTAGCTTCTCTTTCTCACTATCTTTACCACACATTGGATCGTGCCAAAAGAATCTCGGTGGGGGTAACGTTCGAAAGGGTGCGAGCCTATCCCAACCGACGAACGGAACGGCTTGTCCTGTACATCAATCAGAACTCCAGCTCCATCCCCGGCAGTGTCTGCTTCATGTGATTGCTGGATAGCGGAGTATATATATATTTTTTTCTTTCTTTCATTTGATTTTTCGCTCTCTAAAATTTGATTTCCTTCTCTATTCTTTAAAAATATCGGCGCATTGGCGGGATGGTACACGACGGTGCCGGCATCGACGAAGAAGCCGAATCCGAACGACGCTGCGTGTCCTGCGACGCACGGAGCGACAGGCGATGGGAACGACGACACAGCGTGGTCCTTGCTACATCGCACCGATGAGCTGTCCATAATTCTATATGGCTCGGCAACTCCGCATCAATTCATGCGCGCCGGCCCGACGAGACGACTCCTGGCGACACGTCGTGTGCCCGTGCCTCGCCCGCAAAGACTTCGCTCAGGTCCGTCTACATCCACCTCAACGACTCCCGGCATCCGCCGCGCCACGATTCCATAACATCTGCTTCCGTTCGTATGCATTAGTGACTTCGCGTCGCCACTGCTGCTTGGTACTATCAACTCCGGTTGCCATCTTGCCATCGCGTGTGGCCGCACGAAGGGGCAGTTAGGCGTGATCTATACACGATCGATCGAGTTCTGGACCGGACAGAAAGAAAAAAGAGAATTGATTTCTATTTGATCTTGATTTCTGATTTTGATTCCCGATGGAACAACACATGAAAGGAACCAATTAAGGTTCAATTGATTCGATTCGCACACAGAATCTATAATCGGACGGGAAAAAACAGGCGGACAACTATTTAATCGCCAACAGTCAAACATAAAGAGGAGGTGAAAAAAACGTCGTTGATATGTCCATGATGTTGGAGATATTTTGATTTCTGCTGTTTTTGCTCCATAGGCCCGTATATATATAATTATAGAAGTTGCAGGATTGTACCTGGACCATATTTGCTATTGTATGGCGGACGTATGCAGTCCTATTTGGTATTGTACACAGCTCTCTAGGAGTCCTATTTGGACAAGGAACAATATTGGCGGGTGGCCTGATAAGGTGAAAGGAAAGAGGGGAAGGAAAAAGGTGAAAGGAAAAAAAAGGTGGAAGAAAATTTTGTGGAAATTTTCTCTCTTTATTAGTAGGTATAGATATATAGGAGAAAAAAAAATTCAAGAGCTTAATTTACCCCGTTAATTAGATAGACCCTTCGGCCCAGAAAAACACTACCCGGCCTTGTTGGCCCGTTACAGGACACGGTGCCGATTAATCCCACCGACTGTTTTTAATCCCATCGTCAATAGACTCAATACTTTTCTTACTACAATTTTTAGTAAGAGTTAATCATTGTGAATGTAGTTAGTTCACCAATCATTTTTTTTTTGTTGGCCAGTGATTTGTGATTGATTTCCATCCATCAGCATAAACTGAAATACTAATCAAATTGCAGATTATCCATCATGTAGCATTTAAAATGTAAAATTTGTGCAGTGTCATTCAGCTTCTAGATGAACTCCTCGTACCACTCTCTCTTCAGAATTTCAAGTGCCAAGCATGATGCTTTCTGATGGGTTACTAATGTATTATTCCTGTTCATTTTGCCCAGGTTCGTCTTTGTAGAAGTTGTGTCACTATGAAGAAGAATTTTTAGTCATCACAAAATTCAAGTGAAGCATATTGTCTGTAAAAGTAGATCATTCTTTTTATTTGCGAACGAAAAAGTAGATCTTTCTGTAACAGATTGGTCTGAACTTGGAATCATATTAACAGGTTTTCATGACTGCCTTTCTTTTCTATGGTAGCTGAAATCAGCACAGCACAACATCCAATCGACCTGGGTCACTAGATAGTACTAACATCGAAAGTGGCCACAAAAATACAGGACAACGAAGAGGAATAGTAAATTTATTCACAATCACAAGTTCATTCCTTTCAGGGAGCTCGCAAGGACCATTGTGATATGTGTTATCCGTCAGTCGTTTTACCAGTTTGACATGTACTCTTGTTACACACAGACACTTTACCACTAGAGTTCTTCCCCCGAAGTCAGGTTTCTGCACTGAAACATGTGAGCTCTATGAGCTATTGCTATCACCTATCAGAATCTCAGTTGCTCGGGACCTCCACAATGTTGGATAAGAGGCTCCTTAGCTCCACCATCACAACATCCTGCTCACCTTTCACCTACACATATATGGGAGACAAGAACAGATTTAGCAGTTAGAAAACTCTCGGTGACAAATCTACTAGATCAGTAAAAGTGTGCAGGCAAGTCTTTTGCAAACAGTTTACCTCAATGGTGAAGACGCTCTCGGCATAGCCATAGTATGTTATCGTGTTCAGGCTGGTGACCTGTGCATTGTAGCTGCAGAGTGCTTCCAGCACCTTGGTGAAGACGCCAGCCTTCTTGCAGAAGATCCTGAGGTGGTACTTGTATGGCCCCAGAGGAACTAGCTCAATTTGGCCCTGCGGATATGTATGGCACAGAGAGTGTGAGAGATCAATAGTACATCACAGCTAAACGTTCAGGTTCAAAACAGAGATGACCCAGTAGCCAGTGATTTCAGGTTTTCTGATCTCACTCATTCTAGGAAATTTAACCTTTCCGTACATGATAGTTTGATAGTTGAAGTTAATTTGATGAAATCTGAACTGTATACTAATAATCGAATAAACAAGAGTCAATTTGATGAAATCTGAACTGTAGGGGGGATCGTCAGCTATTGAGGTACTACATTATTGTCTCCCAAAATCGTGATGAAGCTGAGTAGCTCTATCAGTTTTCAGTACAAAAGAAGCACAAGATTGATTCTGAAGTCCAACGCTATTGTAACATTTCTCCTGTACCTAGTTGAACTATTCTGCTCTTATTCGTTCGTCGTTAAGGTTCGGTTCAATGCATCCGAAAATTATGATGAAATTGAATAACCAAATCTTGTGTGAAATGTTCTGAATTTTCAGTTTCAAAGATGCAGAGCAAGTAATCCTGATGTTTAATACAGTATTTCCCTAAGATTCTTCTTCAACTAGGTAAACCATACTTTTACTTGCAGTATCAACTCAACTGGTGACAGCAGCGAGCGATTGTTACCTGATACGGCATGTTCTCAGTGGCGGTGAAGGATTCCGAGCACGACGCGCTGCCCTGCTTCTCCCAGGCCTCTCCAGGCGAGTCGGCGAGCTGGCGCTGCAGCTCGAGGACCTGGTTCTGGAGCTTCTTGATGTGATCGATAGCGTCCGACAGGGTGGACTCCTTGCTCATCTGAACCACACCAGCAGCAGAGAAACACATCAGTCAGGGTGGGTGGCTGAGGATGAGGAGTTGAGCATGCATGTATATATGTATATGTATATTCCAGGACAAGGGAATTCAGACGACTGGCTGTGATTGTTTGCGAAAAGAAACAATTATCCAAGGCAATCAATCAAAGGTGGCCGTGATTGATCAGTTACATACCTTGGTGATGTTGGGCACGACGGACCTGAGCTCGAGGATGTTGCGGTTGAGCTTGCCGCGCCTCTTGCGCTCGGCCTCGAGGTTCTTGGACTTGAACTCCGCCGCCGGCTGCGGCTGGGCGTCCCCACCGCCGGCGTCCTTCTCCTCGTCATCCTCGTCGCCCTCACCCCGCCGCCGCCGAAGTTGAGCACGGAGTCGACAAAGTCCTCCGCCTTGAGCTCCTCCTCGCTGCTGCGCGGCCTCTGTCGACGCGGCATTGCTTGCTGCAGCTGTGCCTCCCGGCGCGGTGCCGAACCACCACAAGGAAAAGAAGGGGACTTCAGTGCGGCACTGCTAGCTGCTGCTGCTACTCCCCCGGTCTCACTCACCCTGCTGTTGCGTCCGGGGCTCGCGGTTGCCGTGGCTTATAAGGGACGGGACCGGGCGGCTGAGGAATCTCAAGGCAAGGCAAGAACGCAAGTGGGATGGCGATGGTCCTGCTTGCGTTGTTCCAGTTCCAGGGGGGTGAGGGAGTTGGTTGGAGGCTTTGGTTGGTTACGCTGGCTGTGGACTGATGATGACACTGCTCACTGATGTGGGGGCTCCAGGTTAACTGAAAGATGCCGAGGTTGGCTTGAGGAGGAGGCGTGGTTGGTTGGGTCATGGGAAATGGGAATGAATTCTTCATCTTCATCAGGGAGAAAAGAAAGCACACTCACACGGATCGCGGGTCGAAGTTGGAACGGACGCCTCGGAACGCGGTGGTTCGGGGAGGACGGGTCCCTGTCGCCGCTTCTGCTTGGAACGTGTGGTTCGGCCGTTCCGGGACGACGGGTCACGTCTTTTTTTCTACAAATCAATTGTTCCGAAGGACCGAAGAGGTACACCCCCTGGCTATACCGTGTTGGTGCACGTTTTGCATTAAAGGAAGTGAGAAGTCACAATTACATCCTCTAGCCGACGTTGGCGAGGTCTTTGAAGCCCGCGAGAGGCAACACTTAACAGTTGGTGCCGGCTTGACGGCGGTGCTAATCAGTGAAACAATTGTACAATTGTGCTCCTCGATAGGGCGCTAAAGAGATAATTGTGCTCTTAGAGGCCCCTCACTCAGCTCGGGGGCGGCAAGGCCGCATCATCGTAAAAGAGCTCACGGACACCCTCCCTCGGCGGGAACATCGCCCCCGGCGGCCATGGAAACGTGTTACCATTGTCGGGTCCGGCGTGTTGAAGGGGCCCCTTGTCCCGGTGTCCCTACCATTTGTTAAGGAGGACCGGGCGCGCTGTCGTCTGCGGTCGTGGGTAGCGATAGGTCGACTTTGCCGCTAGGCGGGAGCTTCTTCTTAGCCTCCACCGGTCCTCTTCCACCGGCGTGGAGGAACGTAGCCGCGGTGGCTCGGACAACAGAGGAGGCTCCTCAAGCGGCAAGGCGAGTGAGTCGATGGAAGCCTCAAGGGAGGCGGCCGTTGGCGCCATGACGTCAAGTTGGGTTGTGTTGTCATCCGCCATCTCGCACGGGTTCGAGGGGTCCGGTGGGGATGTCGCCAACACAGCGCGGGGTCTTTAACGACGAGTTGGGGCGTTGTTTGTCACTCGGTTGCTTGGGGCGTTGGGTGGGGGGTATTCAGCTTGCACGGATCGTCCCACCAATCATCCATCTCGATACTCCCTAGCCGGGGGCGCCCTCGATGCCCTTTCGTGCCCCGTTGCCACCAACCCAGCAGATCCATGGCAAAGGGGGGTCTCTCGGACGGCAATAGGTCTAGCTCGGCTATATCTGAGAAACATCACCTGCGGCCCCCGACTCATGGCACAACAACAACGGATCCCAACACACCTCCCCACAGTAGGCTAGCGTGACATTTGAATTTCGAAATCCACGGCACTATCCGTCCTAGTAGTCGGACCGAACTGTTTCGCCGTTGTCAAAGGGCGGCCGGGCTACACCCCCAACGGGCATGAGATGGTCCCCACAACGACACATGGCACATGCTAGAAGGTGGGCCCCAACAAACCCTGGTTGTGGATCGCCTCCGCCACCAATGCCCTCGCGCGCCGCCAACGTCAACGAAATGTTGCTTGCACGACGATGGCGTTGAGCGGCCACGGTATCCATGTGCCTGTGAGCCACCGAGAGCGAGGATGTTTGCCGCACTCACGAGTGCGGTGACCAGTGCGCTTATAGAGAAGACAACATGACGACAGCCGAAACTCAACAGCGACATGGCGGTTGGCGAGGCAATTGAAACATAGGCCAAAAAGTTTGGCCTAGACAAGGCGGCGGCGATGCGAGTTGATGCGTCCTCGCCGGTGTAGGCCTCGTCATCTACCGCGGCTATTGAAACATAGGCCAAAAAGTGTGTAACCCTCGTCATCTACCGGGCGGCCGCGAGGCCGGTGTAGGCGTGGGTGCGCGGCGGCGGGCATGATGGGTAGTCCCGGGGAGGAGGTGAGTGGGGCGCGTTCAGCGACGTCGGCGATGCCCGATTGCCGCGAGTCCCGTCTAGTCTCCTTGAGGTCCGCCTCATGCGACAGCGGGCTGACTGTGGACGCTTGTGTCGCGGATCCCATGATGTCGGCGTGAGCCACCTCGGTCTTTGGCACCCTTAGCCAACTCGACACCTTCGGCGGAGTCGACGGCCATGGTGCTGATCTAGCCGGGCCTCGTCCCTAACGTCGGTGATCCCGAGAGGCCCCGACGAGGTGGATCCCCGGCGTCCCGCCTCCTCTTCGTCGTCGTTATCGGCCCCAGTCGAGACGATGATGTCATCCCACCACATACGCCCGATCCGCCCACGGCGGGATGAAGGGAATGACATCAGGTGAGAGGGATCTTGTCGGTTCCCTAGGGTCCGGCGACATTGGTGGTGCGGGCGTGGACCCAAAGAATCCGATGGGCAGGAGGCCCCCATGGGCCACGACGTCCCTAGTCGGGCGGCCACAACGACCGGGACGTGTGAAGTTCAATGCCACCGGCGTCGATGGTGTGGCCATAGGCATCCGGCGCCGGCCGGCCCGGTGAGCCGCCGGATCCGGCGTGCAGGAGCCCCCTAGGCCACGACGGTGGCAATTGGCGGCGGCGGCGATGACTCGTGTAGGCTAGGCGAAACGACGAACGAGGGGAGGAGGAGGATGGGATGAGATGGAGAATGGGGAGGATGATGATGAGGGGGATGGGAGGCGGCGGGGCCGTCGGGGCGGGGGAAGGGGGTGCTTCGGGGCGGGCCGCATTCCTCCCATTATCTTCTTGGAATGTATCTCTGGCCTCCCACGCCTTGGGCAGGGCCAGCGGGGCGCTAGGGAAGGGAGCGCTTCAGGGCGGGCTGCATTGCTCCCATCATCTTTTTCGAATGTATCTATGGCCTCCCACCTTTGCTATTCGATATCTTAACACACGTACAACGTACCCCGTTCCTCGCACCTTTAATATGGGAACTTTGTGGTTGTGAGTAAAAGATCATGGGAGGGTCATGAAGATTTCAAGCAAAGCATGTTGGGATCTGGGGCAGATGGGGTGGACCAGCAACAGCTCTGAAACTATTAGTATGCGCTCTCGTTTTTCGTTGTTTAGAGGACGCTACGCTATTGGAAATGCTCCTTTTGGGATTTGGTGCAAACGGAAAGATGTGATGACTGGAGGTGTGGTTTTGTCAGTGTACCCTGCCCATATACGATCATGGGAGTATTGTCATCGGATCATGGGAGTTCTCAAAAGGAAGATACAGATAGGACATTTCAATCCTAGGAGAGGATAGGATAGCGAGACATATTGGTGTGTGCATCATCTGATAGCAGCAAAGATCTTTCGAGTGCACTGGATCTTTGCTTTTCTCGAACCATTTTCGCTTGGAGCATCCAACACTCAACTCTCTCTCCTCTCTCTCTCTCTCTCTCTCTCTCTCTCTCTCTCTCTCTCTCTCTCTCTCTCTCTCTCTCTCTCTCTCTCTCTCTCTCTCTCTCTCTCTCTCTCTCTCTCTCTCTCTCTCTCTGACCCAATCCCAACTTCCCAAGTGCTCTTGGAACCGGCCGGGTGAGCCAAAAACTACGTAAAGGTACGTACGTCTTATTGTTTCAATCGATCAGTAAAGGCCACCGCCACCATCAGTAAAATCAAAAGTTTACCCAATCACATAATACAGTGAAATGTGAAAACCATTTGAGCTCCCTGACGCTTTGTTTATTTGACACTAATGCGTGATTGTGCTCGATCACTGCTCAGGGCCCAGCTGCTGCTGCGCGCTAGGAGTAGGAGGAGGAGGTACTGTTTCATCACCCTCGCCTTTCTTCTTGCAACAAACGCATGTCCACAGCTCGCAGTGTCCGTGATGGTAGCCATTCCCCTGAACGCCCTGGCACTTGTCCACGCATCGCTTGTTCTTCACGCAGTAGTTGTCCCACAGCCGGAAGCACTTCCATTGCGACTTGGTGTCTCCGGGATCGCCGTCGTTCTCGAGCAGTGGTGACAGATCTCTTGCTGCTGCTGCTGCACCAGCGAAACGATCCAATCGATCAAGCCCATAAAAATCAATCGGTTCAAGTTCAACCATGCATTTCACAGACCAGTTATTTGATGGTTAGTTGTCACCAAAGGTCCAAAACATCGATGAGGTCAGGTGTAGATGCATCAGAGTTTCAGAGAGAAGATATAGCAAGCATACCTGATGACAAGGCAATCAGCATCAAGAGACAAAAGCAGAGCAAGCCCTTGTTTGTTGCCATTGATTTATAGGAGACTTGCTAAATCTGCAGTGTCCTTAAGCTGCGGGTTGTGATGGGTATGTATACTCACAAGGTTGAGGCTGTATAGATGGCAGTGCGCCCTAAGATTAATGTTGTCTATAAATAAATGTTCATCTTGGTCTGGTGCATGAAACTGAAACCGTCAGTTAATTATTACGGACCAGCTTATTGTTTCAGGGAGATTTGTGTGAGCGGTAGGAAGGCTGGTTTATTTGGAGGATTTTTTTTTTGGATATATTGCAGAATTACGGCCCTACATGATCCTATACGCTGCAAATCAAGATTGCATTGGCTGCAGTCCTGTAGATGTCTTCTTATGCCAAACCTTACCATTCAGATATTAGTAATATATAATTACTCCATCCAGTCTAAACTATTGGTCACTTCAGCTTTGTCCTAATTACACTTTTCTATTTTTAACCAATTTTTTTTTAGAAATGTGTTAACATCTGCTGTTTCAAATAAATGCATTATCAAGACATATTTTATGGAGAATTTAAATAAAACTGATTGATGTTGTAGATGATAAAGTTAGATAATTTAACTTAAAAACAAAACTAAAGTGAACTTTATATGGAACAAATTGAGCATTAGCAAAGAATTCATAAGTTAAGTATTTTTTTAATAAAATCAAACAGAAGAGTTGACAATTATATTGAAAAATCCCAGATTGGAAAGTACACCAAAACAATCACCCAAAGGATAATTTAACAACAACAACAGAAGAGACCAAGCAATAACTAAAAGTTTTGGCCAAGAGAGAAAGGGGCCTCTGTTAGGTTGATCTCCACCGATTGGCCCAACGGTCAAGCTGGGCCCTTGGTTTCATACGATCGGGCGTCCAGCCCAAGACAAGGCTGGTGGGGCCCCTGTCGCGTAGTGAAGGATCGAAAGCGGCGACCAGAGGGGGGGTGAATGGGAGCCTCAATTAAATTCTTTCGAATTAGATGACTTGTAGCTCTCACGACCCCTCGGAGCAAAAAGCACACACCACACGGTATGATCACGACCTTGGATGTAAGGTAGATGAGCTAGAGTTTGCTCTAGACTCACAGCGGATCAACCGGAAAACGAACGAAACAAACACGCAAGAGACGGGAAGAAAAACAGCCTCTGCAGAGTGACCGGACTCACTGACCGGACTCACTGGCGAGTCCGGTCCAGCGTCCGGTCAGGCGCCCGGTCGGATCGCCCTTGCGGACCTCCTCGCCAGCCGGCCCGGACCGACCGACCGTCGGCACCGTCGTGCGCCCGGTCGGAGCGTCCGGTCACCGGGCCGCGGACAGCACCGGAGCGTCCGGTCAATCCGGGGCGTCGCGTCGGTCGTGCGTCCGGTCACCCACCCGACGCGCGAACAGCACCCGACGCGGCGACTCACCCCAAAATCGATCCAAACTCACTCAAATCGAAACCTCGGGTCACAAGAATTGAGCCATAGCATCTAGACATGTGGGTGACCAATTCCCCCTTGGAAATTTCGAGATTGATGGAGTGAATCGAGAGAAATCGCGGATCACACGAAGAACACACCCAAAAGGTCACCTTGATCCAAAACTCACCCGATCTACGTGCTCGTGAGGAATTAGCTCAAACCCTTCGGTGGAAATGATCCTCTCACGTCCTAGCACGAATCAACGCAAGAAAAACGAGATCAAACGGTGCCAAATCGAAGAAATCGCGAAGAGAATAGGGGAGAGGATGAACTCGGGAAGAACAAGTGAAGAACTCAAAATCACAGCTCATGAACAACAAAGAACACCGATCAATCGATCCAAACGTCACCACGTGACAGGCTAATCACAGCTAGCCCTTGCTCTGCAAATCTTGGTACAAATCGGTGGACCTCTCTCACCTCAGTCTGTAACCCTAACTGGAAAATATGAAAATGAGAGGCAAGGGAGGATGAAGGGGTATGCCTGCGCTAAATAGCCCCCTATACCCTCTCGCCTAAACTACCCCTAGGATACATGAGTCGGTTTTGTAACCCTAAGGCTATTTCCGTCGACTCGGGTAATCTTCGATCCGGCGGCCACCGCGCCTTCCTCACGGGGTAGCCTTGCCTCCACGCAATCTCCCGATGCCGCCACGTGCCGATCCTTCCGTCCGGCCGGAACGCCGGGTTTTGAGGCGCAAACCCCGCGAAACCAGCGCTCGTGGTTTTGAGGCCCAAACCACCAAACCCGCCCGTGGTTTTGAGGCCCAACCCACGAAACCAGCGCCGATGGTTTTGAGGGCAAACCACCAAACCTCCTCGACACGTGTCACCGCCCGTCTTGACGCCCCGAGTCGCCAAGTCATCCGAGCTCCCGCTCTGCCGCACGCCGCTCGCCGTCTTGACCCGATCGACACGGTCCGCCCACGTCCTCTTGCATCCGTCGATGTCGGATGTCAGCCACCATGGCTAGCTGCACGGCACCCCGGTCCCTCGGTCCAAGCCTCACGTCCGTCCTTCACCTCCACGGTCCGTCCCCCCGCACGTCCTCCTTGGCACCTTCACCTCTCCGTCGGCTACCATCTCCGAGCTCCACACACCCGCACAACACGAACCAAGAATACGTCTTCGACACACTCCACGTGTGCGGTGAACCATAGCCGAAGCGAAAAAGATAAAAGAAAATAGAGAAAGAATGTTGAGTGTTGACAATCACTACATCAAAACTAAACACATTTGAGATAAAACAACCATGTGTTCGCACGTAGCCCTATAAAGAGGAGGTGGGGACCACGGTTTAGTGTACAAGGTTCTACTACGGCCGCCGTCTTCCCACCTCTACACCCTAGACCGATTGAGAGGGAGGGTCGTAGCGACAGGAAGCTCCACCGCCGACGCCTCTACCCCGAGGCCCGACGTCTACACCATTCTTGGGGGACGTGATCTCACGCCATCGATGGTCGGGTTTTTCCATCTTGAGTCTTATCTCTAGTATGATATGGATCGGTGTCTTGTTTATCTTGATTATTGAAAGATTTCACCCACTGGATCTTACTCTAGTCGATCCCTATTTCTAACAATGGTATCAGAGATTTACACTTTAAACATAAAACTCACTATAAACTTATAATATTGTTACCATCAACGTTGGTCAGAAAATAACAATACCATAATTAAACTTTTACCATAAGCGCATCCCTATAAAGAGGAGGTGGGGACCACGGTTTAGTGTACAAGGTTCTACTACAGCCGCCGTCTTCCCACCTCTACACCCTAGACCGATCGAGGGAGGGCTGTAAGCGACGGGAAGCTCCACCGCCGACGCCTCTACCCCAGGCCCGACGTCTACACCATTGCCGGACGTGACTGCTACTGCCATCGATGGTCAGGTTTTTCCATCTTGAGTCTTATCTCTAGTATGATATGGATCGGTGTCTTGTTTATCTTGATTAGTGAAAGATTTCACCTTTGGATCTTACTCTAGTCGATCCCTATTTCTACTGACCTCAACACGTGGTCAAACAACAACATAGTGGTCTCGCAAATTGTATACCACTAATCTAGCACTCAAAAGCTCTACACGCCGCTTAACGGTCACCGCACTATACCGCTTCAAAACACCATCGTCACTATTCATTGTGATCTATTGCAAGTCTTGTAATTACCATGCTTGTCAGATCTGCTCATACGAAACACTTCTAACTGAATTATCCAAATAATTCAGCAATTCAACAATCATTGGTTTCATTGTCCAAACTATATTCAATAGCATGTATATTTGAACAATTTATCACTGCTGGTCCATTATCGGTTTTGCGTGTTATGAGCTGACTTCAAATCTAAAGTGACAATTGTCATAGTTTTACTAACCCCACCAAAACTGGCATTATCGGTTTTCAGTCATCGAAGTAGCCAATTTGGCTTCGTTAGTTGCTTCATACATGCTTTGATTCTCAATTTCTCATAAAAATTGTAAGCCATGCCATATTGAGGCTTGTCAGATCTGCTCATACGAAACACTTCTAACTGAATTATCCAAATAATTCAGCAATTCAACAATCATTGGTTTCATTGTCCAAACTATATTCAATAGCATGTATATTTGAACAATTTATCACTGCTGGTCCATTATCGGTTTTGCGTGTTATGAGCTGACTTCAAATCTAAAGTGACAATTGTCATAGTTTTACTAACCCCACCAAAACTGGCATTATCGGTTTTCAGTCATCGAAGTAGCCAATTTGGCTTCGTTAGTTGCTTCATACATGCTTTGATTCTCAATTTCTCATAAAAATTGTAAGCCATGCCATATTGAGGTTGCGTAGAAGTTAATTAACTAGCCGGTGCCTCGGCATAATTGGTTTCTTACCCTCTAATCTATCAAAGCGTGACATGATCATATTATTGAAAATCTTAACTGTTGTCATAAGATCTTGCAACATCTAAGCATAATCAACATGACTAGGGTAAGTTCATTCACCTTAACATCTGGTGCACCGGATGGAGAAGCGAAGGGATCACCAAAGATGGGCTCATGATATTGGATAACCTTGCCCTTGCGATCTTTAGTGCAGCTCTCAAGGACCTATAGATCGGCAAAAAAACTTGGCTTGAACCTTCTGGTAAGGGTCCATGGGAACCTCCTTGACCGATGTTGGGTTTTAGATCAATTTTCTCCAAGTTAAAGGGATGGGTTGGATCAGCCTCCTTTGCCTTACTACCATCTAACATGTTGCTAGATCGTTCTTCTTTTTTTTCTTTTCTTTTTTCCCCAATAGTCACCAAAAAGTGTGTTTTGATGCCTAATCGGATCACACACTAGCAACTACTTGACGCTCGAGGTTGCACACGACCTAGAACACACCAATGACGTAGTAAATCAGTGAGACAAGCCAGCAAGCCGGTCAGACTGATTCAATGGCCGTTCTTCGCTTGGTAGACTCCTAAGCCCTGAACACCGTTCGGGAAAACTTGTTGGGGAGGGCACAACGAGTTGCACTAGGGTCGGCAAGTAAATCTAGAACACCACCTAATCGATCGTGTCGAGAGACATGACAAACAAGGACAACAAGGATAGAGAGAGTTGGGGCAAAGGGGCAATTGATGTGTTTTCTTAATGGCTGAAAGTTTCAGCTATGACCCTCTCGTTTATATAGAAACAAGTAGTCATAGCTAGGTAGGAAAAACATCTTCGAGACACAATCTTCAAGTTTTCCACGGCCTAAAATGGTTCAAAGTCAAGTTGAAAACCAATAGGACTTGAAACAAGGAAACCAGCCTAAACGATTTTCTTGGGGTCGGGCAGCCAAGTTGCATACAGTAAAACCGACTTGGCTGGTTTAGCAAGCCAGATAGGCCGGTTTTGGCATAATTGACCCAAAACTGTCTTTTCTTTATTTTTACTTTAATCATGTTCTTCTAAATATATTTTTCGATGTCTTAACGCCAGGAACTTGATGGTAAAGTCCAATTTTCTTATTGACGTATATATATTTTTTGGATGAAGGGTATTTTTCAATCTGGCCTCTACATTCACAAGTGGATATATGTAGCCAAAAACGATACAAGAGTATTTGAGTCATTTTTGTTGTCAACAAGTATTTCCTCAGTATTTGGGGTAATAACACATATAATAATATAGCTTATTATTTCTGAATCGATGTTGTCAAAATAGCTAGCTCCTAGCTACAAGTTTTTTATTGCCGCGCACGATTTGTTCATATGCATGCATCGGACCTCCCATAGCCCTTTACGGCCTACAGCAGAGGCAGAATATGTGTACACATCTCCAACTGTTGTTGTCAGGATCATCATTCAAACATGGCTTCCTGCAGTTGTCGCTCTTCAAGCAACCAAGGCCAACCGCCGGCGTGCAGGTCTTCGCATTCGACATAGCGATCTCTTCTGCGCCAGTCAAAATCAATCCAAATGTAAATTATTTGGTTCTTGTTTAATTAGTTACCTAAAGATCTGTGACAATTTATACCTGATGACAACGCAATCAGCATCAAGAGCCAAAAAGCACGTGAAGGCTTGGCTTGTTCCCGCCATTCTTTTCTACTTTGATGAGTGGAGTGTATTTTTCCAGTCTTATTTTGAGCTGCAGGTTACGGTGGGTCTACATATACAGTCAAAGAAGACGGGGGTAAATTGGCGATGTAGTGACATTGGAGGATTTCTATAGAAAAAATCAATACATGTGCTCCGTGATCGTACACTTTGTAGTACTGATTAATGTTTACCTTGGCGTGAGATGTCCCCTAATGCATATCACAAATTCTCACTAAATCAGCTATTGGTAGCAAAGACTCCCTCCATTCTAAATTACAGGATATTTAGCTTTGAGTAAAAACATTTAGCAAAAACCTTTTTGCCAAAACCGCCTAGGGGCTTCCATTCTAAATCAGCTATTGGTAGCAAATTACAGGATATTTAGCAAAACCGCCTGCCAAAACCTGGTTTTGGATGTAAATGACACATTTAAACAAGTTCAAGAACCTATTTACCTAGTTTCCTAAGTACATAGACACGGGCGAGACAAGTTCAAGGAACTCTTTAACTTCTCTAGATACATTGATTTTGTTGTGCTTTTTATTTGGGCATAATGTGTGAATTATAAAGATGTGGAAGTCAAGAAAAAAAGTAATTTGATTATTGAAAAATTTGACGTGAGCCCGGCCTAATAGGTGCCTTCTACTTCGAGTTTTTGATGGACGACGCATAGGATTAGTTTTGGACTGTTGGGAAGACTCGCTCAAGTTATCTCCAACAGCCAATACCCAAATCAGCTACTCATTCAAGAATTTGTATGGGTTACTACTGAAAGGTCCTAATGGCTAGAGTGGGGGGTGAATAGCCTATTAAAAATTCTTGCAACAACACTAAACAAACCGATTAGACAATATGATGGCGAAGCTAAATAAGCGATGCTACGAACTAGCTATGCAAGCCACAAATCAATTCTATTGTCTCTAATCACAAGCAATAGCTATGTGTGATTTACTCCTAGGTGGACATACTATTCTAACTAGAACAACTACTAGGAGCTAAGCAAAGCTAACAAGGTAACTATCTAAACAAGCTACACAAGCTAAGCACCCTAACAAGATATACTATCAAAGTAATGCAAAGGGGTGCTAAGATACAATACCACCAGAGTAGTGTCGAGGTTGAAGCCAATCACCGTGCACAAGAAATCTCCAACGAGCTAGCACAAGTGACACGATGATTTTTTACCGAGGTTCACGTGCTTGCCGGCACGCTAGTCCCCGTTGTGGCGATACACTCACTTGGCGGTTGCTAAGCTTAATGGCACGGTGCCAAATCCCCGGTGGGAGCTCAAACACACCGATCACAAGAGAGGATCAAACAAGCCACGAGCAATCCACTAGTGCTCCTTTCGCGGGGTAAGGAACGACCCCTCACAAACCACCGGTGTGGCCTCGAACAAGCTCCAATCGAGCTCAACACCGCCTCTTGCTCCAAGCCGCTAGGGAACCAAGCAAATTCCCAAGAGAAACGAAATCCAGCGGCTTCTCTAAGGATGAAGTGTCTCTAAATGCAATCAAGCAATGCAATGCACTTCTATCACTCTCAATCTCACTCAAGAATCGAAGTTAGAGTGAAGAGATGAGTGGAGGGGAGTCTCACAAGCTCACAAGTGTGTAGAAGTGTTCAAATGTGCAAGAGAGACTCAAATGACCCGGCCATCCAAGTATATATAGAGCCCTCCTCGAAATAGAGCCGTTGGGGTGCTTACAGCGATTGGCCAGGACTTCGACTGATCGAACGCACCAACGGGTCCGGTCCAGCGTCCGGTCGAGGCCAAAACATGCGTCCGGTCGAGCAGACAACCCCCCAGGGCCCACGTACGACAAGCGGCTTCATCGCGTCCGGTCACCGCTTCCGACCACCGCGTCCGGTCGGTCCACGCGAAGACGAAGTCAAAACATGCTCTCACGGGCGACGCGACGCACGGGAGCGTCGGTCAAAGACCCGTCGCCCGGCCCGCGCTTCCGATCGGCGGCGCCCCGGTCACTCTTTTCAGCGTGTTCTTCACTTTGTTGTCGCCCTTTGCTTCAACCTTGCTTCGCCTCTTGCCATATGTTGCCAACACGTCGAAGACGATCACATTATCATGAATGTTAGCATGTCGTCGGTTAGGCAAGAACGAAGTTAGTGCTCTCATGTCCTAAATGCAATATGCAAGTCAATTGGACCTGGAGGCACTTCACCAAAGGATTGTCGCGGCATCCCCTCTTGATAGTCGGCCATCTATCCTATAATGTGATCACACGCTCTATCGTGTCTTGATCACCGAAAGAAAACCCTATCAAGTATACCTTTGCCTTGATCTCCCGGGTTCCTCTCAAGCCGATCACCGAGCTTGATGATCCACCATGTCCATCATCATCGTCCATGTTCATGATCATCAATGCTCCACGTCATCCATGCAATCCTATCTCTTAAGTCACACTTAGAGCAAAGGATTAGCATAACAAGTGTGTCATCAATTTCTAAAACCAAACATGAGATTTCAACTACGGAGTAAATAAAAAAAAAAGCAGATGGGTCACTGACCCAAAGGCAACCCCAGCTCCCTGTCGAGTGCCGCCTAACCTCCCTATCATCGTCACCGACGAGCTGCTTCCTTCCTCCCACATCTTGCGAGGTAGCTAAGCTGTAGATCCTGTGTTGCTCCCTCAGCATCACCCACCTCCCTCACCGCCTTATTGTCGGGTCCCTCACTGGTGAGCTCCCTTCCTCCCACCTAGATCCGGTGAGGTAGCCAAGTCGGCGGCTCTTGAGTTGCCCTGCCTCCCTCCCCGCCGTCGTGAGTCGATACGCGGGCGGGTGACACACGGGCAAATTACACCTCCTCCACGCTAGATGAGCGTTTTTCGCTCGGGGAAGACGCTTATTTGCGTCGCCGATGGCCACTACACAAAATGAGTCTCTCGAATTGGTCTTATGTAGTGATTTTGATACCTAAAACACTATGCGCCACCTATTTTCCATTTAGGTACAGTCTCAAAACCGTCTCACCTTGTTGTTAATATATAAAAAAAATAAAAATAAAAACACCCGTTCTCGGCGTCTCGCCGTCCCCTCGCCTTCTCGACGGCTCGGCACCCTACCAAACCCAACGGACAAGACGACGAGGGTTTTGCCGCCGCCATGGCGATCCCTCGAGCACGCCTAACTCGCCTGCTCCTCCACTTCCGCAGCCGGGGCCCAAATTCCTACCGCAACCTTTCTCTCCCTCATCCTCCTCTTCCTCCGCCCACGGCCTCTTCACCTCTCGGTGGCCAGCGCCGTCAACCGGCGGCGCGTGGCGGCGCGAGTTCCACGATGGGCGGCCGCGAGGGCCGCTGTGGCGGAGCAAGAAGCTGATCGGGAAGGAGGCCCTCTTCGCGATCCAGGGCCTCAAGCGGTTCAAGGGGGACGAGGAGAAGCTGGCGGATTTCGTGCGGCGGTATGTGGCCAGGCTGCTCAAGGCGGACAAGCTCGCCGTGCTCGGCGAGCTGGAACGCCAGGAGGAGGTCGACCTGGCCGTCAAGGTGTGCCATTTCCCCCAACCATTTGGGCCATCTCTTGCGTAGAGGGCTATTCTCGAGCTTGATTTTGCTCAAACCGTCGTTTTAATTAATTCACTGGGAGATGTGTTTCGTGGCATATAGCGAGTTATAGGAGATTAAAAGACGGGTTGCGCCATGTCCGCACTTTGGCTGGATTGCTTATTGTTTGCTTACTACTGATAGACATGAAGCTCGAAGAAATTGATTGGAGAGGTGATGTGGAAAAACGTTGACCCAAAGCCCAAAGGGATTTGCAAACATGAATTTGCTTTCTCAGAGAGGGCATCGTTTTGTTAGATTGTATTTGGTGTTTTGTTTTCTGAAATACTTGTTGTATTTCCTGGAAAAAGGGTGAATTTGAGCATCCACTGTAAGTATGAGAAGTAGTGTTATTTAGGACTACACACCTTTAGTGTTGGTTATTAGTTGGTCAGGCAAGATTGGCACAAATGTTTGCTCTAAGAAGGTGGACATTAGCTTTTGATTATGTTCAAGGTCTTTGTGATTGATCAAGAGAAACTAAAAACCATGGCTTAAACAATGGATAGTTTGATCTGGTCTTTGTTGAGATATATCTGCAATCTCCAGAATTATTTACCTTATTGTCAATTACATTTGTTTCCTATTGAAATGTGTTAACTTCTCATAGTACATTCATGTTTGTGCTAGTCTTTTCTCTTTTTTTTCTCTCCACTTTCTGAGGCAGATGTGTCTAATCTGGATAAAAATTTAGGCAACAGGCTGTACGTTTCAAGTGAATTTTTAATGAAGTAAATGAATGTATTTCTTAAGACAGAATATTGTGATCTATGCTGCGAAAAGAACATTGTAATATCACAGGGTTTAACTAAGTTCATCATTTCCATGGAATACTTAATTCGTGAGATGGTATTCTCATTATTTCAGTGGAGTAGTTTGCAACAAAGGTTTACGAAGGACTAATGACATTTTCATCGTACTCATTTATTTGATTTTGAAATGGTATTTTCTGATGCTTGCCTTTGTTGACCTTACTAGTTTATAAACCTTTGCTTAACAGATGTTTAGGATCATACAAAAGGAGGACTGGTATAAGCCAGATATTTACTTGTACAAAGACTTGATTATTGCACTAGCCAAATGCAAGAAGATGGAGGAAGCAATGGTAATCTGGGGAACATGAGAGATGAGAACTTGTTTCCTGACTCACAGACTTATGCCGAAGTAATAAGAGGATTCTTGAGATATGGCTCCCCATCAGATGCAATGAATATTTATGAGGACATGAAAAAGTCACCTGATCCACCAGAAGAGTTGCCTTTTAGGGTATTGTTGAAGGGTCTTTTACCTCACCCTTTGCTAAGAAATAGAGTAAAGCAAGATTTTGAAGAGTTGTTCCCAGAAAGGCATATCTATGATCCTCCAGAAGAAATTTTTGGCATGCACTGAGGTAAGGGTTTTCATAGGCACATGAACCTTCTGAACTTTTCATTCGGTTGTTCCACTAATTGTTTTAACACTTGTATCTCAAAACCATTCTCAAGAAATTAATTTTTGTGGTGGGAATTTATTCAGGTATATTCAGAGACATGAATGCGTTTATATTGATTGGATGGCCATGTTGCAAAAGCAATAAATGGGTGAGACTGAGACACTGATTATTCTGATATCTGATAGCCAGATTATGGTCCATGTGATTGTGCAAATTTTTGTTGTTCAGCCAACCTCATTAATATTGGGCCATCTATTCACCTCAACAAATACAAGTTTGCATGGCTGCAATGCCCAATCTTATGAGTGGTAACAGAAAAAGATTTGCTCTTCTTTGGGTCCACTTGTATGATTAGGTTGTTGGAACAATGTACTGGCTACATTCATGTCGTTCCTTCCCTAACCTCATGAGAGACCTACTTTTCATGAACATTGTGATGGTATCTCATTCATGACCATGAAAAGTGTTGAGTTTATGATTATGGTTATTTGGTCCCTGATGATTTGTGAGTGAGACTCAGAAATTTGAATTGCTGCAATTGGGTATTTGTGAAATGGTGAAATGCTTGCCTAAGAACATATTTCTACCATATAAACAACTTCTACTGGAAGTGTTATTAAGGTCAGCATAAATGCCTCCGAAAAATGTGCTGAAGTGGTATATCAGACAAAATACCAATTATGGGCCTACATGAACTCCAAAACATTAGCTAAATAGTACTTTGTCAAATAAAAGTTTGTACATTTGTCTTGTATACTTGTCAATTATATGTGCTCTGCCCAGAAGCCCAATAATTTTTATGCTCCATGTTGCCTTGAATGATATGTGTTCCAATCAAGCTGATTCTTGTCCAGTCAGTGCTGATGACTTGTTTTGCCAGTTGGACTTGGGGGCGTTCTTGTTTAGATTCAGTTTGTTGAATGGATGAACAAATTCCAACTGTTCTTGGTGAATTTTGCATAATTCTTGTAAAAACTAGAAAGTGATTCAAGTGTTATTCACAGTTGAAAAAGATACATCTACTGAGGCCAAAAGGATATGGAAGCAGGAGTGGACCAGTTTACACCCAAACAGACAGTTTTTTCTTGATAGTGTGCCAGCTTCCCAGCTGTCACCAATTTCATTGAGTTCCCTACAGTTGACACTGAAACTTCATTTTAATCTTAATAACATATTAGAGGCAAGCTCAAGTTGATCGCATGGCTAAGCAGAAGTGTCATTACTCATTAGAATGCATTGAAAATACATAAATGTGGTAACTAAAAACATAACCTGTACAACTAAATTTGGTAAGGGAACACATTTATTTAATCCTTTATATGATCATAAGATGGGCTAAAATGCTACATCTACCAAAGGCATATGAAGTATCAACTAAAAAGTTATGTCTACCAAATAAATACGAGTGATGCACCAGTTTTGTGCTCTTATTATGTGTGCTCTGTTAGTTATGTTCCAGAAGCCTCATCATTTTATTGTCCATGTTGCCTGAATGATCTTCATTCTTACTTTCTTAGTCCCTTGCCAATCTGAGACTGGGGGTGTCTTTATTGCAGTTTTAGGGACAGTTTGTCCAAGAAATGAACAGATTTAAACTGTTCACCATTGTGGCTTAACTCTGGAGGATAGTTCAAGCATCCCTCTAAGATGAAAACAAAACATCTGAAACCAAAGCAGCTACCATCAAATTGATCTGGTTCCCTATCGTTGACACTCTGCAGTTTCACCTGAATTGTATATAAAGACAGGCCCAAGTTGATCACATGATTCAGAGCAGCAGTGTCATTACAAGTACAGCAAAAGTACATCCAGCTGTGCCAAATGTACTTCGCACCTGATGACCCCAGTGCAGTGCTCATCGCGCCCTTGTCAACGAAGCCCTGTTGCAATAACCAACTGCAAAAATGTGTCTCGAGGCTCTGAGCCAGCTGCACGGAGGAATCTCTCGGATGATGCATGACCAAGATACAAAACACAGGAACACATCACGCACGGGATGCTTTGCTCTGGCCTCTGGGGAAGATCTGCTCTCAAATGGAGATCTTAACAAGAGCAATCACTTCAACACCGCCGATTTATGTCGGCAGGTTAACAATGTCAGAATCGTATGATCAGCAGGTTAATCATGTCAGGATCATTGATCGGCAGGTTAATGATGCCAGAATCATTGGTCCTGAAACGACGGACAGCTCATGTTCACTGGTCTCTTCAGTTTGTTTGTTCAGTGGTACAGAGAAGACAGCCTGAATATTTAATCGATGCCTCTGAAGATCTCTGCAGCGTTGTGTTTGGTTGCACGAGGGGGCTGGCTGTCATGGACTGGTCGTCCCCCCGGCAGTGCTCATCGTCGTCGGTGGGGGAGAAGAAGAAGCTTCTTCTTCATCCGTGCTGGTTTGATTCTGTCGATCCCCTCGTGTATGAATAATTCTTGATAAGTTGACACTACGGTCATATGCTTGCGTGCCAGCCTGCTGTTTACAGCTATCTTGAGCGTGCAATGGTCCTGATTAGTCTTAACCTCAATTGCATCCTATCCAGAAAGGGATGCTTAGATTGGAGATTGAATCTAGGAAAGGGAACAGCTGGAAGATCATTCAGACTTCTCATTGTCTCTTCTTCCTTGATGTTTTCTCTGTACAACAATGGCTTTAGGTGTTATTTGACTGAATCAGCAGGGAAGTCCCCTACCTATTTTTTCATTTCCAATTAAATGAAAGAATAGTGTTCTATGTTACAAGGCTTACAAGCCCAAAGCAAAAGAAAGTAACATTACAACAGGTGGCTAATTCTCCAGTTATCTAGTAGTAGTCGACGAGAGGGTTTGGCTTTGATACACACAAGGTCAAATTCCTCCCTGAATTTTCCTCTCCACTTCTGAAAATCAACTGGTTCCTGATCGAAAACAGCACGGTTTCTCATTAGCCAAATACACCAGCAGGCTGTAATCATAATCTCTCTGAAGATGGCACGTCCAAAGTTCTGAAATAGAGTGATTGATCGTTAGATGTTATAGATCATCATGTTCTGATTTCTGCTGCAGTGTCAGATGCACCTTTTCGCTTATTTATTAGTGCAATTGATCCTTTGCAAGTGTCAGGTAAGTGAGTTATTAATCTGACTACTACTGAAAAAAATTACTAGGTAGGTAGGTTTATCAGCTGATGGTAAGAATCACCTTGAATGAAATGGTGGAGACCCAGACTGAATAGCATGCATGGACAAACTCTGTCAATCCAGAAAATGAACAACAAAGCATTGGAGATCAGAAATAGAGTGATTTGCGCTTGTTTTGGCTTGCATTCTCCAGACAAAGCAACCAGCAGAATCTTACCTTACCTCCTGTCCTATGGATCCAGAGGAGGTAAAATGGCATCTTTAGAAGGCGACGAATTCAACAATGGCGTCTCCCACCTGCAGCGCGGCACCTGTTACCTGCAAACTGGCGCTGTACCTCCAATGCTTGCTCCCTGCAAGACATAGGCAAATCATATTCTGAACCGCCTCATATAAAATCAAGCTGCTGTTTAAATCCTGTCTGGTGATTCCTCCACACATGCGGTGGCATGGATGTGCGTTTGTGCAACATAGAAATTGGAAGCATCTTCGCCGATCACATGGTCATAGGTTAACGGCACTGTCCGATTACTATAAGAAGACACTGGAAATTCAGTCATTTTGTTCCCATAAAAGGTGCTATCTTGTCTTTCCATAATTCATTCCTGTTAATTAACTTCGGTCACAAGATTAACCTACTTTGCTTCCTTGAGTTCATTGTACTTTTAAAGTTGAACCAAGAAATACATCAGCCGCTGATACCAAGAAATTCTGCCCCTTTCTGATGCTACAAAAGCTCCTCATCTGCAGGCAGGCATCTACACACTTCTTCAGCCATTCTCAAGGTGTGCCGGCCGCATGCTGCGTTTCACCTTCCAAGAACCCTCGCAAGCGAGCTCATCGTCAACTGCTGCTGGACAGAACACAAGGCCCCTGCAAGCTGTATGAGGCAGCTACAGCTTCCAAGGCTCCCCACCTGGACACAGTTGTACGTAGCCGGCCTCGCAGCTTGACTTGAGGAATCTGGCCGCTGAACTGCAGCAGCTGATGCAGATGCTGGCGTACGTGCTGCTCCTTCTTCCATCCTCCGAGCTCCATAACATTCAGTCAGAGGTTTCCATCCAGCCAGATGTCAGTCGCTGATCCACCGCAGAGTTGACCGCTGAGTGCCGGCTGGCGCTCATGGATTCCTCGAAGCCCCTCCCTCACCCAAATCCAATCATTTTTCTAGAGCCACACCAGCAGCCACGAGGGTAGGGAGACTGATCATGCACTGAGAAATCAAGATCCAAAAAGGGTGGGGGTGGGTGCGTGCATGGCCATGCGGCCTCTGCCCAACCCAACACACCCACCATTGTTTAATCGGCCAACCTGACATGGCCATCTCCTATATAATGGCCGTTCCAGCCATGGCCATGGCCTCACCAGCACATCATCAACAAAGCATCCCACATCCACTGCTAGCGAGTAGCGAGTGAGAGAGATCGAGCTCCTGCAGCTGCAGCACAGCTCTCCTACACGCCCATCGATCATCTCGCTTGAGCTCTGATCGCTCTCAGAAGTCATATATAATCTAGCTATCTGAAGAGAGACGAGGACGATGCCTCGGTTCTTCCTCTTCTGCTTGGTGTCGAGCCAGCTGGCCGCGACGGCCGTGATGGCGCGGCCGTTCGCCACCGTCCTGCTGGATGGCGGCGCAATGAGCAGCGTAGCCGTAGCAGAGTCTCCTTACTCCGCTCCCGCCTTCGTCCTGCGCGCGCACTCCCTGCTGGAGGAGTCGAGGTTCGCCGGATCGCCGATGAGCTCGCACCACGCGGGGCACAGACCCTTCGACAGCAGGTTCGCCGGCGGCAAGATCATAGTGGCGGGGCTCGCCGCGGCCATCTTCGTCGCCATCTTCTGCTACATCCGCATCACCAGGAAGAAGAACGTCGTGGAGGAGCCAAAAGTCTGATGAATTCATATCATAGATAGAACGTCGTGAAACCCTTTCTATATTCTACAGAGTACAGAACTACAGAGTGAGTGAGGATATATATTCTCGAGAAGAAAAGAAACAAGTGTAACCCCCTAGATTTGATGTAATATAAGATGTATTTGTGATGATGGATATATAGATGATCCAGCTCCCCTTGTGACAGTTTACACGCAATGTTCTAAGTATGTAGCTATAAAATCAATCACCCAAAAGGGGGGAATGTGCCTTTCTGACGAGAATAGGAAGGTCAGAAAGCTCTGCATGGGAGCAGAGCACTTGTTCTTGAGCTGAACCGGCCTTGGTTCTTGAGCTGGACGGTGATGAATCACTGTCCTAAAAACTCCTATAAAAGATGGTTCTTCTCTGATCTGAGGACTAGGACTTGTACCGGGAGTAAATGCAGGCATGTGTGATCTGTCTGCCAAGTAAAAAAAAAAAAATGTGGCTCTGTACGAGCAAAGCCCTAAGATTGGTCCAAGTGGACCGCGCCAAGTTTTCTCGTGGCAATCAGATATTTTGATTTGCCCGTGTTCATTCAATATCTAGAAACTTGCCTGCGATTAGCTGGTCTAATTTTAGGTTGCCCTGTTTGTGCTGGAAACACAACGCGTCCAAAGATAAGTTGGAGAAGAACTGCATCAATGCTAGCTGCAATGTCTGTCTGCTGTACTCCTATGATAAACACGTATACCCCACAGCAGCATCTCTTGAGCTTCAGCATGTGCAATGATTTATCATCATTCTTGTAGCCGATCCTGGTCCTGGACGATATCGAGACCATGCGGCATCATATCATAATATCATATGCGTGCATATATGCATGCGTGGACGCACCCACCAACTGTACCTACCTTCTTGATCGAGCTGATTGGTTTCTGGTGAAGATGGACTGACGAGGACGAAACGTATCAGCCGCAGGTAGTACACACGATTGATTGATCTCGGTTCAGTTCAGTCAGTGTGAGGCCACTTTCTCTTTCAATTCGGTTAGCGCTTGTCAGATCGAACATGTGAGCTGCTGCTTTTCCTTAATTACATCCAGCATCTATCATAGGTTACACAGTGCAGGTTACTTTACTTTGGTTGGCTTGGCTTCAGAACCAAGCAAGTAATTAATAAATAATGCAGGTAGAGAGAGCTCTTAATTAGGCCCTTAATTACATTCAGCGGAACACACATGCTTGTCTCAGTCTGCACCAGCAGCAAGACGATGCGAGTGTGGTGTAGTACTGGTGTGTGTTGAGTCTTGGGTGTGTGCAACAGCAACCAACGTAAAATCTCTAAAAAAAAAAAAAAATCTCTGTAGTTCTCTTTTTTTTTTTTTTTCACCTGATGGCTTCTTTGTGATATCCTGAATGGAACTTCACCAAAATCCGTTGTCAGTTGCTGCAGCCAGTGTCCATTTTGTCCTTGCAGGCCAGGTTTCAGCCAACTTTTAACGATAACACTTGAGTTTTCTGCATTTATTCTTGTGTTCCACCCACCCCTGAACATATTATGGGTATTACAATACTAGGTTTTGCTTATGAAGTTGGCTGAAACCTGGCCTGCAAGGACAAAATGGATACTGCAGCTCGTGTAAAGCTAAAACAAACACTTTTTTTTTCTAATAGTATAAGTTTATTTAGACAACAAAATGACTCAATGTAACATTGCTTCAGTTGGAGCCCAATAATAGGCTGCTCGCGTGAGCCTCATTTGCTCAGCCCGGCCCAAACGTGGAAGGATCACTCCATGCATGAGCCTTTTTTTTTTTTTTTTTTTTTTTTGCTGCTTTCCATGCATGAGCTTTGAAACATTTTTTAAGGTTCAATAAGTGTATAAAAAAGATATTAATATTTATATTTTGATTGATTTATTATAAAAGTATATTCCATAACTAATCTAATAACACTTATTGTACATTATAAATAAGTATTTTTAAACACATATTTAGTGAAAAAAATAAGAAATTTGATTTTTAATAAGATGTTTTCACTTTTCTGGATATATTGTTTATTGAACATATAGATATGTGTATATCCTTTTTCTTGAGAATTAGATATGTGCATATCAAAGTACATAGAAACACCCCATATATAGAGATTAAAAAAACTATATATAGAAAAACTTAAATTCTTATAGTAAAATTCTTTTCGTCTTGCGTCTCAAGAAGGTGCCCGTGTGTCAGGTCAGACGGGACATAGGCGCGCCGAGAAGTAGAGCGGCGCGCGTGGTGACTTTTGACTTCCCGAAACACCCATAGACCCCCAAAGCCACCGACCGCCGCCTAGGCTTCACCTCCTCCCTCTCGCTCTCCGGCCACCGAGGTCGATCCCGAGCCCCCGCCACCGCGCCGCAGAGGCACGATGGTGACCGACGCCGCGGCGATGGCCGTCGTGAGGGCGGCGCGCCCTGCCCTCCGCGGCGCCCACGACGGCGTCGCATTCGCCGCCCACGCTGCCTTCCTCGCCGCTGGCTACTCGCTCTGCGCCGTCGGCCCTGCCGCGCTCGCCGACCCCGCCGTCAGGTGCGTGCGCTCCCCCGCCCTGGCTCCCCTCTTATGAGAATGAGACTTCGTCAGTTGGTTAGGTTACCGGACCCCATAAACATTAGGGTTCATATTTGGGCTGGTCTGTTCAATCTGTTAGACGTGTCTGGTTGATTCATTCGATAAGTAGTGGGCAGATTTAGGCGTATGGGTCCTCATTGTCTAGGTTTTATGGCGTGATGTAATCAACCTGTAGTGGAGAATATGATACTTGATCCCTGATTCAAATCTGTCCTGAATCTGATGAGCACGTTGTTTGTAGAGAGTTTATATGAATTGTATGTAATTGGTTTAGTTCCTTGCAAAGAGCTCAATGTAGTCCTATCCGGTGATAGCAGGTTCAGTCTTAGAGAAGTAGAGGGATAAGCTATGACTAGTCAGGGTTTTTAAAATCGCTACGCAATGGGGAATTCATGCTTATAAGTCTGCTTGCGTTTCTATGATTAAGGTGCTACTCCAAATTCAGAAGTCAGTTTTGAGTTCTCTATCTGTAAATTTTCTTAATTTCAGGTGATGAGGAGGTGGGCATTGATGGTTGGAACAGCATGGAGAACTGTTACGCCTTTTTGTACAGCAAGGAGGAGAAGGGCAAGAAGAAAAGGGTACTAGTGAAATGTCTAGTGATCGGTGAAGTACTTGCAATTGATGTCTTGGATCTTGAGGCACAAGATAAGGGCCCTTATAATATCCAGATTAGGTATGTTTGGATCCTGCAACTTTTTTTTTTTTTTTTTGTAACATTGTTGGTTTCAGGTGCTATGATTTATTAGCATAGAGTAATAGGAGCACTAGGATAGGAATAGTTATGGACAGTAGTGTCATTTTCTGGTACTCATACGAATGCATGGTTTGTGCAATCGTTCTTACACACCATATCTACTAGGAAACGCATTCTTGCATCATGTGGCTCTGCTTGGAAAAATCATTTCTGCAGTTTTAATCTTGATTCATTAGTACATGGTAGAATCTAGGCTCTTCTGCTACTTTCAAAGGACTGCATATGATGCAATAAGAAATTTTGACTTGTGCTCCATCTTTTTAAAATAAAATATGAATGTAGTGTGAGGGTAATCTACTCCGTACTTGCTCGAAATTTACAGGAATATATTGACGTACTTGTTTAATTGGCTCTTCCCTGTCCCCTATTTTGTTGTGGTTTTTTTACCATCTGAACTGTCCAGTTTTATAACCTCAAGTTTTAACATGATTCCTTATATGTAGCGTGAAAGATTTCTTTGTTGAGGAGCAGCCAAAGAATTATGGGGATATGTACAAGAATTTTGCAAGCTTCATTGAGACTGTGAACTCAAGTGTGTTATGCAAATTGATGGAGACGATGCTGGTGCTGAGGCTGCTAAGAGCGCTGCTGCCGCCGCCAAGAACTCTGATGCTGAGAGAAGTTCATCAACACAGAGGTATCATTATGTTTTTTTTTTTGGCAATACCGTAGTCACAGAAAACATGGTTTAAGGTTCCCAGGCACGCCAACTTGACCTAGGTACATGAGGTCATTTTTACCCCACTGTGTAATAACCTCTTGCAAGTAGCGGACCACTTTCCTTACCATGTCAATCTGAGAACTTTGTGACTATGGGCAATACTCACCCAGCATCTTCTAGGATATATAGGAGTAACTTTATCTTAGCTATTTTTTATCCTTAGTGTCGATGTCTTTAATCATCAATTTGCTCAAAATTAAGGTTAGTAATTGGTCTAGTCTACAGATCCTTCTTTTTTTTTTGTTTTTTGTTCTCATAGTTAAGCTGGAAAATATCATGAAAAGTTGAAATTATTTGGATTTTTTTGTAGAACATGCAGGAGAAATGCATGGCTGACATTATTAAAGTTTTCTTGTCTATAGAAATTTGACTGTATACTTGACCTCATTCTCTTGTTTTTTTTCTAATACGCACTTGTTTTTCCAGCTCTGAAGATCCAGGTCCTAGAACTTCTGACCCTTCAGGGTATGATCACCAGACAGCATCCCTTTTTCTTTTGCATGCATACATCTTTAGTATTTTTCTCTAGCTCCTGTGGTGAATGGGGGTGATTGATCCCCTGTATACATTCTTTAATTGGTTTCATCAAAATTTGGCCTATTTTTTTGTTTCTGTTGTTTGTTGATGTAATTACCTTGTAAATGTATATTTATATTCCCAGTATAAGCAGTGGTTATGTATAGAGGAGCATGCACACTCTTATGTTCCTGTGCATATGGATTTTTTATCAAGTTATTTTTTCCACATTCTGTATTCTGTGACTTCTTTGTTCCTTGGAAGTTGTTTGTTGAAAATCTAGCCACTGAGGTTGGAAGAGTTGACTAATAATGAAACTCTTGACTGCCTTTTGTTACTGATTGGTACATATGTACCATTGAGCTATAAGGTAGCAAATGCTATTTGGTGCACTTAACACATGCATTGTATGTCTAAAGTGCTCCGTTCCAAATTCCGTACTTGATATTTAGTAAGTGTTAGCAAATAGTTATCATCTGCGCAGTTGGAGCATTGTCTTTTCTTGTGGGATTGTGGCTAATCAGTTTCTATTTTATTTTATATATGTTGTGATGCAGCCTAATTTATCCTCCAATAGCACCACTTGGTTCTGATGATCTCTACCCTGGACCTGGTGCAGGCTTCTACCCTCACAGGTATATTTTCAACCATGAAATGAAAGCTCGCGTAAAACATTGAAGGAATTGACAGCTTTATTTCTCTTTTCTGTTTACAGTGGTAGTGGAAGTGGTGGCGGTGGCATGCTCATTGGTAATATTACAGCTATTAAACACTATCCAGTTATTGTCGTTATGCTTGTGCATATCTACAGCCCAGACTTAATGATTATTTTGGCGCAACAGGTCCTAACGATCCACGCTTTTTTCCCTCTAATAATCCCTTCAATGCCCCGTTTGGTGGTCCTGGGTATGTTCTGCTCTTGTTTCACTAAATTTGTCATTTCAAGATCACTTTGGGAGGTACTTTTTTTTGTTATAGTTCTTAATAAAATTGAATGTTTGAAACAGGAGTGTTCCACCAGGTGGTCGCTATGATCCAATTGGCCCACCTGGTGTTCCAGGGTTTGAGCCATCTAGCTTTGTTAGGTAAGTTAATCATTGCTAGCATTTCCTTTGGATTCTTTCCCACTTATAGGTTTTTTCAAGATGGCCTATTGTTAAACTTGGTGCTGCTTTACAACCTGTCAATAATTAACTTAACGGCTCTTGAAATCCACTTTTCCTAGTGCTGGTTTCTATCCTACATCCTGTTGCATATTAGATTATTAAATATAAATACACATTCTCCCTAATCACCTTGGAAGATTAAGTGATATCCAATTGAAACTGGCAAGTCCATTTGATTGCGGAATCAGCCTCTGAATTCTAAACCTGGTGTTTACTCTTTTGTTTGACCGTTGATGTAGGCGTCCAAGGCGGCCTCCAGGCGGGAGCACCCACCCAGACCTCGAGTTCTTCCAGCAAGGCCCAGACTTCTGAGACTCACAACGCATAGAGGCCGGACCTCGCCCTACCTTCACGAAATAACATGGCATGTATAAAATGCTGAGCCCTGTGAGCCAGATACCCGGCTTGGTGTGATTGCAACTGCTGTCGCTGATAGTCCTAGTGCACTCTGGCTTGTAAAGATGGACGTGAGCATCTGTGTATTCACCCTAAGTTCCAAACCATCGTTTTTCATAGCCTTAATGTAATATACTTTTGTGTACATATCGGGTACCGGAACTGAAAGCGAAACTTGTCGACAAGTATCGCGAACGCATTGCGAAGCAAGGAAAAGCGAAGAGGGAGCATCCTCTGTCGCTTGTGGCTGCTGCATCTCGAGGGGGAGCCAGGGAATATCCCGGGAGAAAACTGGTGCCGTGCAGGTCCAGGGGTGGGTTGGTTCGCTAGTGCCCGATGGGGCTGCCGGCGTACAGGCATTAGTTTTTTGTTGTGACGTGGTCGTGGTGCCGTGCGGTGCAGACCTGCGATGTCGAGGCTTTTGGATCCTTTTCCCCCACATCATGCGTCTCGCCCCCGCCGCTCTCGCTTTTGCTTCGCCTGGTACGCTTTGCTTTTGGAGTACTAGCACTAGTGGCAAGTTTATACGGAGATCAGTGATATTTAGACGAGCAGTGAGTGAATTCGCATGGCATGGTTTTGGACCATGGCCATGATGTGGTCCGCCGGCAGCGGCGGGCAGAATTATTTAGTGCGCCTATGCGCGTGCCATTAGAGTCCTTGTACGCGCCGTATCCGTAAGGCAAAGGGGCAGGATTAGCAGCATCCCCACTTGCTATGCCTCTACGAAACATCTGCAATGGTGCACATGCAGTAACCTTATTCGCGCCATACTCGGATAATCACTGGACCGGGGTTAGGAAGCGGAGAGGTACACACATCTGAAGACTGCTGAGACGAGATTTGCATGACGTCCTACTTTTAATCAGGAGATACAGTATGCATTAGATTTCTGAATTCATAGACCTTTTCTTCACCTGCTAACGTCATCCTTTTAATTAGGATACATGCATGCATGTCCAACAATCAGCATCGGCAACAAAAGAGATCTCGAGAGAAGGAAAAAAAAATCATCAACCATATATTTCCCTAAATCCTCGAAAGTGCTTATCTTGTCAAAGAAGTGATGCCAACCCACCGCCCTTGCTTTCACTAATTTTCTCGGTGCCAGTATGAACAACGGACGCGGAGGAGATATTTTCCCTTCTCCTCTACTAACCATTCAACACTGGCACAATCAATCAAGCAACGCGGCATCGAAATCAACCAGATTAAACAAAGGAGAACATGGGTGACGGGGACAAGGAAAACAAAACAAATTTCACATCCCTTTCCATCCATCCATCCATCCACCCCTGCATCATCATGCCAATTCCATACCATACGCGACGTAGCTGGTATCCCGTTGGCCGGATGGAGGCTTGAGCAAGGGATTGAGCATACTGAATAATTCCCATTTCACAAGTGAGAGGAATACAGCCCACTTGATAGATTGACAGGTAGAGATAGATACCTTTCATCAAGACCTGCACACCACATAAACAAGACATACAAGGAACTACAACTTTTTAATATTCTTTATACTGCTATATATATATAGCTATATGGCCTAACCTAACCTAGCTAAATGAATAATTGCAGGAGTGTAGTATATTGTATGATTGTATATATAATAATATATATATATACTCATCAATCCAAGGAAGAAGCACAAGGAGCACTCAACCAACCACCAGCCAACACAAACCCACATGGAGGCTGTGCTGTGCCCAGCTCACTCCATGCTGAGCTGGCACACGGACCAACAGCTAAGGAATTTTCTCCCTGGGGAGAACAAGAATCTCTCATAGACCAAACATACCACAGACCCGGAGCCCCAAGCCCCAATTGGCTTCTCAAGCCAAATCTTTTCCTTTGTTCTTTTTTTTTTCTGCGTGCTTGCTTATAACAATTGACTGACTGACAAACTTAATCACACAGGTGTGCATGAACAAGAGAGGAGCTTAGGCCAAAAAAAAGAAGAAAAAGAAACGAAAAAAAGAACTGCAAAAGGTACCCACATCTTAGTAGATACATTCCAACCTCTGCAGGAAGTTGCAGGTGTTGTATTTTTTTGTTGAAGCAGCAGCAGCACTCTCTCACTCACCACAGGATTATACAAAGCGGAAAACTGGCTCGGCATCGTCTCGGATGTTTGTTCTCAGAGGGCCTCCTCACCTCTGCTCCTGATGCTGATCGCTGTCTGCTGCTACCTCTCGCCTCAACCTCAGACCAGTAACACCTGCCAACAAGCAACTTTGTTAGACCCCTCTTCAGGCAACACCTGTAATTGATTGATGAATTACAAAAGCATGGCACGGAGAAATTGTAGAAGGAATCGCTAAAAGGAGTGTTTGCTGCTTAGGGTTCACATCGATCATGTGAGGTTCAACCATTGGGGGAAACAAAGTGAGCTCATGTGGCACCATCTTCTGCTCCACCCTTTCGGAGATGTATGTTCTTGCAAGGGTTCGTGGTGTCTACAACAGCTTTCCATCCATTTACCAATGGAGGTGGCAGCAACAGAGAAAGACGCTATAGAAGGGACAGGTGATGAGATGAGACACACATTCTAACATAGAAAGATAACAATCTGCAAAGGAGGGGCGCATCCAAAAGCAACAGCCCTGCCCGTAACAAACTAGGAAAAGAAGGGTTTAGGATAAAAAAAATGGATTGCTAACGAAGACTGATAGATAGACAAAAGCCTGCATCAGGCAAAAATCTTTGCTTCAAAAGCAGAGAAGGCCAGGAGTGCAAGCATCTAATGCTCAATCCACACCTCTTGACACCTGTGGGAGGTTGCAAACAAGTTGCCCCTAACCTCATCGCGATTATCAATTTATCACTCTAATCTGAACAAGTGCCCTGAGCCCATAGACAGTGGATTCAGTCAATCGCTATAATCAGAAAGAAATTTTCGTTTTATATATCCAATCCAAGTAATCCTGCTAAGTAGTAAGAGATTTTTGTTTGAAATAAATAAATGAACCTGAAGGGGCTCAGAATTCCAGTGGCAAAGCCATGACTCCGATTTCGCAGACAAATGAACGAGTTCCCGGCGTAGTTAATGCCCACCCAAAGAAAAATCAGCTGTAACTGAAGTCTTTAATCGATCCCCCTATCCCCACCACGAGAGAATTACTCCTCCACAAGCTTCCAACTCCAAGACGCCATCAAATTTCAATCTTTCCAGCTCCCTCTACCTCACCGAACCACTAAAGAACGAACCGTCGTGTCAAATTGTAACTGGCGCGTCCACTGATTCAAGGAACGCGAACCGAGATCGCATTTTTTTAATTTAACTCTAACTAATAAATCAACTCACTCTCGGAATCCAACGCAGCTGCATATCATCGACTGGGCTGGGATTTACAGCCGATTTGAAATCCAATCGACGAACTGGACATCGAAATCAGAGGTTAACTAAGTTGAATGAATTGGACTAAAACCTTGAAACGAGTGGACGGAATCTTGGGATATATAGATAATTCCATGGAGTAGACGTCCGAACAAGCGCGGCGAAGAAACAGGCCATCCTATCCTACCTACCGGCCAAGCGGGAAAAGAGGATCCGAGAAGGGAACCTGTCCCCCGAACAAATCTGAAACAGTGGCGTGTCAGAATCTCACCTTGCCTGCCCTTCCACCTGGCGGCGGCGGCGGCGCTCATCCCGGCGGCGGCCGACGGCTTGCAGTCCGGCGGGTCCTCGAAGAGCGACCTCGAGAGGCTCTTGTGTGCGAGGCCGATGTCGAACAGGATGACCCCGGGCTCCTGGTCCTGGACGAGGATGCCCTTGACGGGGAGCCAGACGAAGAGCTCCTCCTGGGAGAGTCCCTCCACGCCGCGGAGCGCGCCCTTGCTGAGGTTGCCGCGGACCACGTTGTCGAAGTAGGCCAGGTCGCCGTTGTCGTACGTGGCGTAGCACGGCGCCGACAGCCGCGCCTCCAGCAGGCCCGTCGATTCGTCGAGGGTGTACGACTCCACGCCGCGCGGGAGCAGCCCTCCCGGAAGCCCGTGATCTTTGAGGAGTTGGTGTATCGTGTTGCCGGCGCCGGCGGAGGAGACACCCTCGGCGCGGCGCGGGACGACAGTGCGGGCCGCGGCGCGGCGTGCAGAAGAAGGACGCACACGAGCGCGAGCACGGGGATCGGGCGGGGTAGGCTAGAGAGCTTTGCCATGGGAGGGGTCCAGAGGCGCGGCGGCGGGGAGGGGCAGGTGTGGGTGAGAGGAGAAGGCGGACGGGAGGGGAGGAGAAGAGAGGAGGGGAGGTTTTATGGGAGAAACCAGTGGGGATTTGAAACTGTGCAACAAACCTTGGAAATGGTCTCCTCGATCTATGGCTACGATTTTTCTGTTGAAAGGACCTTTTACCCGGTTTAGATCTGGTAAGAAAAATGGGTTAGCAAAATGATTTGTGTGTTTTTTTAAATTCCCTAAATAATTAGGGTTAGGTGGTGTCATTTGTTAATAGTACATATAAATTAGGGGATAAGACACACATAATTGTTTGTGGTTTCTATTACATTAATTAATTTGTTTGTTTATATATATTTTGTTCATTTTTTTTATCTGCTAGATTATTGTAATCATGCTTAGTCCGAAATTTAAGCATTTACCTGCTCAAAAGGTTTTTGTTTCGAGGGTTATGTGTTATTTTATAAATCGCATGTTTCGTTTGATAACAATTGGAAATGAACCATTCATGTATGTTTGCGTGCATGACTTTAAGACTGCCTGTTAATTGTTTGTGGTTTCTAGTACGTTAATTTGTTTGTTTATATATATTTTGTCCATTTTTTTTTTATCTGTTAGATTAGTGTAAAAAAATCACGCTTAATCCGTCATTTAAGCATTTACCTACTCAAAAAAAAGTTTTTGTTTTGAGGGTTATGTGATACTTTATACTCTATTTTTGTTTGATAATAAGCGTAATTTTTTTTGTTTTGAGGGTCATTTAAGCATTTAATCACATGTTTCGTTTGATAACAATAATTGGAAATGAACCATTCATGTGTGTTTGCGTGCATGACTCTAAGACTGCCTTGTTCCTTACTCTATTTTTGTTTATATTAATTCGTCCATCTTCATCGTATGGATAAATGGTTTTATTTTAATGGTTTCTTTGTCGTGCAACGTTGGATACATCGGATTGCATAGTCACCGAATACATTCAAGTACTAGGTATCTAGCAATAATAACAAACTTCATTTATAATATCTCTTTATTTGATAATCAGCAAATGTGTTTAAAAATTGTAAAAATCGGTTGTGGACGACATAAAGGCCAAAAACAACTCTTGCCTTAGAAAATCTATTTGTTCTGCGAAGTATGCCATTTCATAAATAAAAAGTCATAGGAATTTTTCCTTTTTGTGAAATAGCAGGAGAAACATGTATACTAAAGTTGTCAAACATTGCACGTATACAAAAAAAAAAAACGTATGAATTCTCAATTAAGAAGTGTTTAGTTCCTCTTTCATCTAAAAAATTAGGATTTTGGTCTATCATTTTGCATAATGGAACTAAACGCTAAAAAAAAAAATTAGCAAAAAGGTGGTTATTCTCGATTTTGGATTTTGGTCTCAAGAGGAGGGCAAAAAGACCAAAAACTTCCCAGCCCCATTTTTTTTGGCATTTTACATTTATCATTTAAAAGTACTTGGCATTTTGTATTTTGCATTCCAAGGATTTTTTTCTTATAAAAAACAAAGGCTGACCAGAGAGTAAAAACCGACATGGATAATGTAAACATGTGTTCCGGTAGAATATATTTTCTGTGTTAGTAAATGGAAGCATGGAATTTTCTGAAATGCTCATCTAATTGCATCCCTCATAAATGTGTTAGAGCTGTAGTGTTTCTGGAATACTCATCTAAGTGCATCACGTATCCATTGTGATCATCTATACATGGACGCATTATTGTTGCTTGCACATGGAAGGAATGTAGGATACCATTGGGATATTTTAGGATCATATCACTTTGGCAAATTGCCAAATTATTATACATGGCCCATGGTCGGGTTACTTGATCTGTATTATTAGCAGTAGGTTTCAAGATTAACCAAGCTTAATGATGGGATGGTTGTTCTAGAACGATGTCATTTCTACACAATCAAATGAACAAGATTGGTGTATATTTTTCGTGCATATCCACCCAATATATTTTGATGGTGACTCCAAATAAAGCAGCGGCAATAATATGCATCTCTTTGGTTTTGGAGGCCCTGTTTTGTGCCAAAAAGATTAGCAGGGAAATCGCCTGTGATCAGGGCTTTGTTGAAACTAATAATGGGATTTGTAGGATGATTAACTTACACGAGTGGCAATAGATTATACACACCATCATACTGTTACTGTCGTATCATGGAAAGTGCAATGTACATGTCATTTTCACATCTGTGAATTTGTGCACAAAGTTACAAACCGTGCTAGCCTCCGAAGTGAGTGCTAAAGAAGCAAACTGCGACCTACAGTGACGGATCCAAAACGAGAGCTTCATTCAAGTTGAGCCACTTGGTACGTTTCAATGTTTATCATCTACACCATTTCATGTCTTGCAAGTTAGTTAAATATTGATCCGGTCCCGGCCTCAAAGAAAGTATAAAGGCCTGCTGAAATCAACATTAGTAAATCAGCAAATGAACGCGCTGAGTGAGAACAACAAACAATTTTTTTTGTATAAACATTACTTAATCAATTAATAGTTGGTAAGAAAAATAGAGCTCTAATTAATCACCTTGGACCAATACTCACATGTTGCGTATAAACAGCATATATAGCACGAGAAGCATCAAGCATGACATCCTACTATCCCACTAGTTTAATTTGGACGTTTGCATCACTTTGATATGTAGTGAAATACGTTTTAGGTCTGTACGCAACCTTTTTTGGCCCTGGGTGGGACTGATCTCTCTTAGTCGAGTGAAAGAGTGAGCACATCGCAACGGAACGGGTTCCGTTTTTGACGTTTCTTCCGGTCTTCCCGTTCTTCCCACACGTTGCATACCCGGTTAGTGTCGGTTCCCAACCGTAAATCAAGCCGGGACAAATTTCGGCTTGAGGCGAAACAGATTACCAGGCAAAGCCAACCAACCTTTTGAGCACTTTGTGGCCAGCTCACATAGGCGGACTCGGTAAAAGGACTTGGATGTACACTCCACATATTTTTTTGCAAACAATCAAAGTTTGTAGACATATTACCAATATATACACGTGTATAATTAGATCAAATCCAAATACAAAGGTTTAGATGTTTTGTTTCACGCAACAAGGTATGAAAGAAAAAGGGATTGATGTACCTGGTGCTCGTCGCCGTCGAAAGGCTCAAATAAGACTAGACACGGTGTAGGTTGGCAGCGGCCATCGTCAAATTGTTTCCATGGGAGAGGGAGAGAGTGCCAACGGTGTAAGTATAAATATTACAAATGAAAATACGCAAGCGAGAATTACACCATGGCACTATTTCTAACAAGGTATAACCATATGTCTAGTCCTCTATCAGAACGTGACTATGGACATTCCTTTCCATAAAATGCAACTACACCTACCATCCAGCGTACTCGTGGCCTCACTGCCATCCAAACAAGCCGTTAAGTTATTTCCTAAGTGAAGCAAGGGTTGGCTCATATTTATAGATCTTATACATATACAGGGTTCAATTCAAACTATCATAACCCCTACGAAAAGTAAGTCATAATTTGACTGAATTGTACACATATTTAATGTATATCGAATAAACCACTATATTCTAAATTGTAAATTCTAGCTATTCTAGGTACCTAAAATCCTAAATATATATTATATCTAGACATATATAGTAAAGGATATGTGTCTAAAAAAAATAGAACGACTTACTTACAATTTAGAACAAAGGTGGTACATTTATATGATTACAGATAGTAAAGCCGTCTTTGTTTGGAGTCAATGATTTTCTTCGGGGTTTTTTTTTTTTTTTTTTTTTTTTTTTTTTCTAGCAATCTAGAGGAGCATTGTTGTAAACTTAGTAATCGTGTTGAATAGACCTCCTTCCGCATGATTGTGGATAATAATCATGGAGGTTTCGCTATGCAAGTCTTGGGACATGCTTGATTGGTTGTACTACTATATGTATATATATAGTTTGCAGTACAACATTACAGCTCCTACTACCATAAAGGAGAAGAGTAAGTCTGCATGGCGTGGGCAAAAGTTAAGGTTTCCAATTATTAACATCACTCATAGGGACCAGTACTAACAGCTAATCGTGTGATGGTTTGCATCTCGTCTTATGTGCTGGACATGTGTGTTGTCCTATTTACCTAATTATTAAACCAGTTTTAGTTGATTGAGAAAACATTTCTAGTTAAACGCTCATGTACCTCTTTCGATTTTGTATTTTGTATCGAAATTTAACTTTCGGTTATTAGTATGAAAAGAAATAATTGTTCATGTGTCGCTTAACAATTTCAATCCCTTAGCACCGCCATCTCATGTACTTCCTATGTTCCAAATTATAAATCGTTTTGATTTTTGTAGTATATCCATTTTGCTATGCATCTAGTCTAGATCATTAGAATGAGGAATTTGGAATGGAGGAGGATATGACGGGATCTATCTAACATGTGGAATCCATTGGTAATGACGATTATCCAGAAGTATATATATAGGAGTACCATTAGCCCTTGGTTTTTCTCTAACTTACGGCAATATTACCTCCCAATCATTTTTTCATGGTACTAGTTTTTCTTCACAAATCACAACTATGCCATCGCAGTTTTTATTAAGGAGTAGAGAAACCAACAATACAATATACTCCGGTAATGAATAATTACCAAAATAGGAGTGAACACAAAAGACCCATAGTTGTGACAAACACCGTGTGACACAAAACGAGCTGAAAGAACTAATCAGAGCACTAGCAGCGACCGAATGTGTCTAGCCCGCAAACGACCATTCGTTTGCCTCGTTCATGATTTGATGCAGTAGCTCCAAGGGCGTCGCCCCCGTTCTGCCAAAGGTCTAGGCATTCCTTTCCTTCCAAATTCTCCAACCAAGAGGGAGTCCAAGCGTTCTCTCCCCGCCTCTAGGATCATTTTCCTCACTATAATCCACGAATAATGGAAGAAGTTTTTCTTGGACACCTCAAATACCTCACCGAAGGTACTAGTTTTTTAGTAATAACTAATATTTTATATTACACATATTACCATTTTTTTTTTTGCTTCTTTGGCGACACCATTTCCTAACATTTTTTAATCCAAAGTTAGCACATAAAACTTCCATAAAAAAAATACGACAACAAACTGCAAAAGGGGAGTGTTGACACCCAAAATTGGCCATGAGTATTTTTGGAAGATTGAGGACGTCGGAAAGATCATATATATGCTTGAGGTCGAATGGCGTCGTCAAAAGACCAAGAAATCGTGGAGGTAGAAGACGACGAGCCGAGGCGAAGCTGCCAGCGGCTTAGCCGGTTGGCCATGCCGAGCCGCCCAAACGGGCTTGAGGCCAGCTTCCCCTCACACCACGGCTTAGCCGGGTGGCCGCGCCGGGCAAAGCATGAAGAGCCGGCTTTAGCCGGATTCGGGCCGGCTAAACCGCTTGTTACTTAAGTGGTCGGGCGGCTCGGTGGCGCCGTGAAAACCGGCAAAGTCGGGTGGCCTGGTCGGCTTAGCCGGATTGCATGGAAACCGACTTGATCTCGAAGTTGGTCGGGTTTTAGGCAAGTTTGGTGATTGGAAACATATCTACATGGTTTCCTAAGGGGATGAGACCACCCCTCTATATAATGAGAGGTTCACGGCCGATTTGATCCTATCTACCTCCAATCGATCAAAATACCTAAAAACTCTCTTTTGCCATATTTTTCTCTTCTCTCAACCCCTCTACTTGATGTTCAGTCGCCTTCCGGTGAGGCCTTGCTGGTCTTAGGAGATCCCTCGCGTGTGCATCCTCCCCGACAATCTTTCGGGAGGGCGCCCGAGGTCGTTTCAACCAAAAACCGAAGCTCCACATCGGTCCTTCGATCTCTAGATCGGTTTGGCCGGTTACGCTGTGATTATTGCTGTTTTGCAGGTTATGTGCAACCTATAGGGGCATCCAAGACCCGCTGATGTGTTGGGGTGGTCACCGATTCGCGTCAACGGGGATAGATAGATAGAGAGAAGAGAGAGAGAGAGAGAGGCCATCAAATATCAAATGATGGTTAATCTAGACTGCAAACATGCAGTAGTTTGCTACTAGTACAACATTTTAACTAGTACTCCGAATAAACATGCTCTGAATCATCCAGCTGATCTCATGTCTGACACTAGAACCTTCCTCTGACCGGCAAATAATGATCAGGGTGCCATGCGCCGCCGCAGCCACACGCCGATCAAGCCATCCAACTAACCCCCTCCCCCTATAATATTATATACACAAGTACACAACACAACAAGATGCCAGGCTGATTAGTCTACAGGATTAATAAAACCATTCTAGCTCAATGGCCAGGCAAAATTGTCTAATGCACAAAGCCGGGACGCTTTGGGATTAATCAATGGATCAATTAGTCATAATCAATTGATTAACATGTCTAATCGATCACTAGGGAGAGAGCCAGCAACCTAACCTAACAACCAGCCAAGCCAAGCTAGCTAGGGTTAAGTTAGTTAACCACATGCTAGTAGACTACAGGGGGTTTACGGCTGGCTCACAGCTCCAAGCATGGCTTTTTGTTCTGATTGGATTAGTTGCTTGCTAATACTGTCCAAGCACGGCTACACGTACCAGCTGTTTGTCCCATATACAGGCTCCGTACAGCCACCGGCACGTGGGGCCATCTGTACGTGGACCGCCTTTGCAGTGGCTGTACAACATGTGGTTTGGGGAGGCTGTTGGTACGCGGAGCTGGCTCATACAAGTGGTGTGGCCCCATCCTCATGTGAGAACAAACAGTTTTATTTGATTTCTTTGAGGCTAATGCCTCTGGGCTCAAATTTTCCTAATGATATGCTTTGAACATCAATCATTGAGCTCCATGAAATTAAATGAGTTCTCTCTCTCTCACACACACACAGGCCTTTTTAGCTATTCCCATCATCATGCCTCAGGTTAATTTGCACTAGCTAATGCCTAACCTAATGAGAATCCAAGATCCATCCTTACCCAAATCCAATAAGCAAGGCATGCATGTTTCTGTAAATAATATTCTCCCTAGAGTTGTTAGGTTGATAAGAAAACATACAACTTTGAGGTCACAAGTTAGTTACCTATTTTTATACTTAATCCACAGAGGCAACGTTATTGTCCCAATAATAGATGTATGTATCCTAGGGCCTCCTTTTTTTTTTTTTTTTTTTTTTTTTTTTTTTTTTTTTTTTTTTGAACAGATCTAGGGCCTCCATTTTTTTAACAGGTCTAGCCTTCTAGGGCATCCAATTGACTACTATGCATTTTTTTTTAAGAGCACGCCCAGGGCGCGTATTTCAACTACTATGCATTTTGAAGGATTGTGGTGTATACAAGTATAGAACATATATGAGGACTGAGGACTTGCCAATTACTGTGAAAAGGCTATATTTTCTGTGCATTTAGCCATGTGGTGCTATAAGGTTGTTGGGTCCTGATGGCCCATTTTGGTATGTGTCCATAGAAACAGTAGGTGGAGTGGATCATTTTATACAGGCGGCTAGACCATTTTTTTTAAAAAAAAACTTTGTCAACTAGGTCAGGTAACAAATAAATTAAATAAACATCTTAACATGCTGGGGCTCTTGATCCACCAGTCTAGCTAATTCAATCTTCAGAAAAACAACATTGGCCATGTATTGAGATTTGAGTCCTCATGAAGGAAAAAAAAAAAACATTAGTTGTGAAACTGATCTAAATATTTTTATATCAGCGCAAGTTGGTTGTAGACATTAGAGAAAAAATATTTTACACTTGTATAAAATCTTATGATTAAATTATGTGTGGGCCTAGAAGAATGTAAGGCCACAACTATACCATGTTGGCCCGTTGAAGAAGATGTGTATTGAAGAAGATGTGTACGTGTTTCTTATGTTGGAAGGTTTGTTGACTGGTAGTTGCATGGAAAATTAGACACTGGTTTGTCAACACATGACGGCATATGTGACCCTTGAATCGTCTTTGCAAAGATGCTGTCTTGAAATTTTAACTGCGTGAGGGGATCAAACATTATTTTCTCATCAGTTGGCAGAAGGATGTTGTCGGGCATCAGAAATATATATACTTGTTCATGGTTTCAAATTCAATGCTGGGTCTTGGCTTCTTTGTAAACGAATGAACCGCATAGTTTTATATAATCCTGTTTTATTTAAAATGATTAATTGCCTCGTAGAAGAAAGCCTAAAATTTTCCTAAGCCTGATGTAAGGGAGGGATATTCAACGAACGGCCAGCACTGCATTGGATCACTTCAACAGTCGTGAACAAAAACTGGCACTTTCTTGGGTAAAAATCGGCAAAGTGAGGAAAGGCTTATAATTGCAATACGGAGGGAGTATGAAACTATTGGAGACCTGCGTGTGTGTGTGTGTGTGTTTTTGGTACAAACTGGGTCATTGCATTTGCAGTTCTTCACCCCTTTTCCAATTAGAAAAAGACATCACGTTTTCCGTTGCTTTTGGGAATGATGACTGAATAGCCCTAGTATAATTTATATATGCTGGTTGATTGACCTATTGCTTGTAGGTTTTAGCTGACACTAAGCTAGTAGCAGGCCTGGCCGTGGCCGGCGGCCGCCTGGTCCTGAAAATACTGGTGGCAGCCGGCCCAAAAAAAACGGAACTTCCAATGTACTCGAACTATCGCATAGAACATGCTCCCAAAACTCTTCTAAAAAAAAAAATGCTTCCAAAAAAAAAAAACTAGTGCAAATCATCAGCATGCGCTGCCCGTGTCAAATTTTGTTGAGAATTTCTTGATCGGACGAACGAAAATTTGCAGCTCCAAAACTTAGAAAAGCTATATTGCTATATTAAAATTCCTAAGGAAGTACTCTCTTCATCCTAAAACTGTAAAAGTCGTTTCAAGCTTGAGAGTCAAAGCATTCCAAGTTAATAAGAAATATAGAGAAAATCACCAAGATTTGCGACGATCTTCGTTGCCCCCCCTCGAAGGACGCGAACTTTCGAAGTACGTACAGAAGTAGGTCTGGTTTATACATGTAGTGTGTGTGTGCGTGTGTGTAGGTGTGCGTTTGTGTATGAACAGATACTATAGTTGTACCCGGATGAGAGGCATCGAAAAAAAAAAAAATAGCCCTAATAATAAAAAAAAAAAAAAAACTAGTGCAAATCATCTAGCATGCGCTGCCCGTGTCAAATCTTGTTGAGAATTTCTTGATCGGAGGAACTAAAAAATTTGCAACTCCAAAACCTAGAAAAGCTATATTAAAATTCCTAAGGAAATACTCCCTCATCCTAAACTGTAAGTCGTTTCAAGAATGAGAGTCAAAGCATCCCAAATTTAATAAAAAATATTGAGAAAATCACCAAGATTTATGACGTCAAATTGGAATACTATGAAAATATAACTAATAAGGAATCTAATGATACTTGGTTAATATCATCAAAGTTATTATCTTATCATATAAATCTGGTGAAATTTGAGATTCTTTGATTTTTTAAGATTCTTGAAATAACTTTAATAGTATAGTGTAGGATGAAGGTAGTATATAAATACATCATATCATATTTATGTAACATCCGTTGCCAACATGTACAGGCGTTATTTATGATCAAGGCAGGATGTGGGTTGGATTGGTGTGGCATCTCATCTGCCGGCCGGGATGTTCCCCTGTGCTGATGTTTTCCTGTTACTTTTTCTGGTGGCTGCACATCACAAGTTAACGGGTCGGCTCACACAGGACACAGCAAGTCAACACGTGGCCCCGCCGTTTGTTTTGTCACGTACCGACGTACGCCTCCCTGTACAAACACAGCTAGTATAGTTTAGACGTGTGGGGCAGCCGACGTCTTCTATACGTACGTGCACGTGAACGTATGGTTCGTTTGGGTCTTGGCTCACTGACGCATGGAGATTGACCGTAGCATCCATCATCAATCCTCCTCCTCTATTTAGGAACCTTCAAGATCCAGTTATTTAGACGTTGTATTTATTTTAGGACCCTTATTATTAGCAGGCAACTGTATTGTAGAGGTTGTAGAGAACAGTTACAAGCCTAACACACTTTTTTTTTTTTTTGGGAAATCTACAAGCCTAAAACACCTATACAACCATCTATATACTGTATATCGATCGAGATGAATCGGATCGATCGTACGTCCCCCTCTGTATACGCACCTTCCAATAAATATGTTTCTAGTCTGTTTTTTTTTCTATGAGGATCTTTATCATTAGTGTTGCACATCTGTAACTTGGTATTCTCCCCGTCCAAAAATGCTTTACCTATATATAAACTCAAAGTGTACGTTGAGCCAAGATCGAAGATAAGGTGCTCACTGTATTTTTTTTCTAGGAGAAGCATAATTTACATAGTATAAATAAACTGAGCGATGTGGCATTTGGAGGCACGTAGTCTCGATCGAATTCAGAGTTTGCTACTGCACGCGTGTTAACCGGCCTGGGGACCGGACAAGCTTTGGCTCGGCTTGTTAACCGACGGCGTGCGGGCCAGCTGAGGCATTGGACCGACGTGGCCCATGCACTGGACGTGGGCGTTGGCCCACAAGCCCACAAGCACCTGCGGTTGTTGCATGGCATGTCGGGACCTGGAGCTGAAAGCCTTCATCAGCAAGCAGCTTCGACGGCATCTGACGCAGCATCAGGCAGCAGCTAGCAGTTAGTTACTCCTTTTTGTCCCTTTGATGAAAGTGTCGACCGGAAAGCGTGTTTATGAGAAAGGTATGGTTCCCAACGATACTTTCAAAGGACCGAGGAAGTATGAGTGTTGGGAGTAAATTTACACGTGCCTACCTGCTTCGCCTGCCTCTCCATCGATCACGATTCACGAGCTACACGATGAACAGGCCGGACCGGATCCCTGACGACGCCGGACGGACTCATCATGCACATGCAGAGCAGAGCAGCGCAGTGATTCAGTGAACAGTGATCAACAAACAGTAGGTGTCCGCTAGCTCCTCACGCCGCCTGGGCTGCTCCATTTGTTATTGCCTCTTTTTTCTCGCATTTATTTATTTATTTATTTATCATCTGAGACTGAGAAGTTAGTAATTGCCCCGAATGGTCTGCGGAGGAAGGACTGGAGAGAGCTGCAAGTACGAATGAACGTCGTCTTTCACGGTTAGCTTACGGGCCGCCGGTCGCCGGTCAAATACAAAGGAAAGAGGCCAGCAGCCCACGGGCCATGGGCCATGGCTGTACTCCATTCAACATTTTTTTTCTCTCTCACAATATCAGCGTCGGCCAGAATTAGCCAGCTAGAAGTGATCCAACGATGACTCCCCCAAGGCCGCGCTGAGTGCTCCTTCTTCCCCTTTCTCTGCTACAGTATCAAAGGGGCTAAAAAGGAGGCGAACCGAGTTTCCGGCGCCGATTTCGCCGGTCCTCTCCCTCTCCGGCGGCCGATATGGCGTCGGCGAGCGAGGGCGACCGGGGAATCGCCGTGCGGTTAGTTGTAGGCTAGGTATTTATCTATCTAGGTCTAGGGTGTGCCGAGAGGGTATTTGTTCCTTGGCGGCCTTCTCTTCCTGGCGGCGACGGCGGTGGAGGGACGGTGTCTTTGGGGGAGATGTACCTCTGCGGCTTGTCTTCCGTGGCGGCGTCGACAAGGCGAAGGTGGCGGCGTCGTGGGGAATAATGCTCCAACTCCTCCTCGCCCGATGGTGCTTTACTCGGTGCCACCGGAGGTTTGAAGCCCCCGTTTTACGAGTCGGGCCGGAGCCGTCGTCTTGCGAGGTGATGTTGTTCTTGGCCTTTTGCTTCAAGGATCCGGGATGTCTTGCGGGTGTTGTGGTTCGTGGCTGGATGGATCGGCTGGTTTCTCCCTCGGCGGCGGTGGTCGTCGTTGGACGCCCCAGATCCGAGAGCCGGAGGGTCAGGGGCGGCGCCCCGGTCGATGGTTCACCGCCGATGGCTTCATCCTCGCCCCTCGGGATGGGTGTCTTCTTCGACTCCCTTCAAAGCCAACGCGCGATGGGGATCTTCCAGCTTGCGGGTTCGCCTCGAGGTCTTCTTCGACGGCGGCTGGCGACGCAGGCTTGCGGGCGGTTTACGGAACACTGAGGTCCTAGGGTCTTGGTTGTAATTTTCTTTTTTTCAGGGTCCTCTGTGAAGTTAGGTTTGTACAGTTGTCTCTGTATCCTTGCCGTACGTCTCTGTATTTGTATGCGTATCTGTACGTTTTCCTTATCTTAAATACAGAAACGTATTATCAAAAAAAAAAAAAAAAAAACGATGACTCCGTGCAGGTGGCAGGCGCAGAAGCCCCACCGCGTCCGCGCGCTAGCTTGCGTTGCGTGCGGGATCGATCGAGATATACCTACGTGGTCGTGTCATTATTCTGTACTCGATCAGAGATGGATCGAGTACCTACATACTGTATTCATTCATCGACCGATAGATCGATCGGTGGTCCATCGGTGGAGGATGATCGATACATAAGATTCAATCCTGCCACCGCCATGACCATGATACGAGGAATACTGATTGGCTCATTTGATTGGGTAGGTGCACACGCCTACGTACGTGGCCGCTGACAGAGCTAAATTTGGCTCCTTGTGATTCGGTTCTCGCCACAACCCACGTGCCATGATTTAGATTATACCAACCAGTCGTGTTATAGTGGGCACGTATAACATACGTCATCGTCGGACGGACCTAGGACCAATTAAGATGATTAATGATTCAACATTTGGCCAGCGATTAGGGGTAGGGGGTGCAGTGTCTTTCTTTCAAACTTTGACATAAGAAAGCTTGACATTGAATGTATATATGTCAAAGATTGAAAGAGCTTTGGAAGACATCCGAGCTGGGCCCCTGTGCTCTCAATAACTGGCGCTCCGAGCTAGCAAGATGTTAGCCGTTGGAAAAGCGCTTAGGGTGGAATACCCATTTTGATTCTCCAACTTTCTTCTAAATTCCGCGAATTGTCATATCATAATCAAACATTCGTTCATCAACCTCATGAATCTCTTATATATATACATTACTCAAGCAACCTTCAAACCTTGAGATCGTCAAAAGGGATCCGTGTCAACAAAATTCGACGCGCTAACTCAATTACAATTAAAGTCATTTCCCATGGCTTCAAACCTAATCTACATCGCTTGGCTCATTTCTGGCACCAAAATAATAGGAAGGAAAATAAGCTATTTTTTGTGCCTCATGGGCCTCACATGAAGCCCATAATAAGAATCACTAAACGTCAGTCAGCTAGAGGTAGACTAGACCAAGAGAGGGGTCTGAATTGAAGCACTGAATCGTGGCAGCAATTTGATTTGCTCTAAAACTGCAATGAAAGGCTGATAAAAAAAAAAAAAAAAAAAAAAACTCAGAAGGACATATAACTCTCGCTAGTCTCCATGAATAAACATATATACAAAATTCGAGTAATCAAAAATAGCAGGAGATAAACTCAATCGGGGCAAGTAGATAAACACACCCAGAAATGCAATACGCAAACATTAGTTTCCTTCTCCGACGCCTAATTAACGTTTTAGAAGCAAATTAATCTATGAATGAAAAAATTCAATGCACAAACATTAAAAACTACTTCGAATTCTGGTCACAGAAAACAAACCTTCCGTTACTATTTTGCATTATATATACATAGAAGATGGACGAGACACATCACATCAACAGGCAAAGAGCATAGCAAATCACAACTGATCGATCGAGAGTGACTATCGATCTCTCCTCTTTGTTCTTTGAGAGGATCGATCAGCCATGGCGCTTACCTTCAAGATGACCGCCGCCCTCGTCGCCGCCGTCCTCCTCTTCTTGGCTACCCCACATGCTCGAGGTTACGCGTTGGAGGACGATGAGGTGATGCCGGACGACATGGTGCCGGTACAGAAGCCGGGCGGAGCAGGTGGTGGTGGCGATCCCGGCGGCGCCGACACAATAATGGCGGGTCGTCCATCTGCCTGTAGTGCGGTGCTGCTCCAAGTCGAACCCTCGGGACATGTGCGAACACATGGTTGATTTAGGTCACATGTGTTTAGTTTTGTGATAGAGTGATTGTCAACAAATCAACATTCTCCTTCTATTTTCATTTTATCTTTTATGCTTCGGCTATGATCACCGGCACACGTGGAGTGTGTCGAAGACGTATCTCTTGGTTCGTGTTGTGCGGGTGTGGAGCTCGGAGATGGTAGCTGTTGATGCTCACTAACTCATATTTTTATGCATCAACAATTCATGGAAAAGGACTAAAATATAATTAGATAACCTTATTAGGGGTTTCTACTAATAATTTCCATGAGTTTTGGTAAAGTTGTGATTTGCGGGGACTTAACGTAAAAAACAGCCAGTAAATGACGTGGCATACGACCGACGTAACGCTAACGCAATCCAACTCCAAAACAAGTCTAGAAGGCTCGGATTACTCCCGACGTGAACCAAACTTGACACCGAAGAAAACATCATCTAGAAGACTCCGAAGCCACGACGCATCGCGGGGCGGAAGTGGAGCCCACCCACGGGCCGATCGGCCCAATAATGGGGCCGATCGGCCTGCGTGGCCGCCAAGTTGCCCCTGTTTCGAACGTTCCTCCACCGCCTCTAAGACGCAATCTAATCCGGTCGTTTAATGTCGGTTTGATCCGAGGGCGTCGTTAAGCACGAAGATTAGTACCACATTGCCCGCCGGGTGAAGAGACATAAGAAGACCCATATATATAGACCCCTAGGCCCCCTGTCTCAATCAATCGATCTGAAGCCTCAAGTCATCATCAAGAAGGAGATCAAGAAGAAGCCAAGACAGGAGTAGAAGAGGAGACACCAAGAGATAGGATAGCTAATTCATAGCTCTAATCTAGAGCCTAGTTTAGATAGAAAGTCGAGTTTAGAGAAGAGAGAGCATCTCGCTCCGGTTCGATCTCGTAAGTTACACTATGGATCAATATTATTATTGTTCTCATACACCTTTGTGCTATTTCATTACTATGTATGCAATTAGTCTACTTATACTTTATTCTAGTCATAGCATATTTGATATGATCATTATTCATGATAATTCAACGCGCTTATTCGTAGAGCTCCTAGTATATTACAGCCTGTGTGCTAGGTAGTAGAGAGTATGTAAGCATGGTGCTTAGATATAATTTACTTGCGGATTCACCTTATATGCCGGGTCGTGTGGTAGATCGTAGTGGTGACAAAGACTATTGAGTCCTTTGCAATCCATCCCCGTGTATAAGACTAGTCGATAATGGTTCTTGGGATTATCTTGTTTCGTTCCTGATTTTCTTAAGTAATCTTCGGGTGCACATTCTTATTTATGGTTTTGATATATATATGATCTTATGCTATGCCTGTCTAAACATTTTGTAGATTCTTTGTATGCTACCTAAGAACTCGTCCCTTTGTCATAAATCCAATCCTAATCTTACTAGGAATTAATCTTATGCTATGCTCACCACGTGCACCTCTACTGTCTCAATACCTTATCATTATTAATATTATTATTGGCTCACCTTGTTTAAGTATATGCTAAATACTACAAAATCTCATTAGTATTCTATCACTTTGTCTTTAATCATTTGAACTGCCTATCATATCTTCCTCGTGGATTCGATATTTAAAACCCTTCCCGGTGAAATGCTCACTTTGGACATCCGCGGCGCTTGCGTGATCTATTCCTCGTAAGCTAACAAATACCAACAGTGATGGCGGGCGAGGTGAAGGGGCCAAGGAGGACGTCTTGCGGGCCGACCGGACCGCGGAGGTGAAGGACGGACGTGAGGCTTGGACCAAGGGACCGGATCGCCGGGTGGCTAGCCATGGTGGGCGACATCCGGGACATCGACGGATGCAAGAGGGCGTGGTGGGACCGTGTCGATCGGGTCAAAGGCGGCGTGCGGCGAGGCAGGGGGAGCTCGGATGACTTGGCGACTTCGGGGCGGTCAAGGCGGCGATGACACGTGTCGAGGAGGTTTGGTGGTTTGCCCTCAAAACCATCGGCGCGGGTTTTCGTGGTTTGGGCCTCAAAACCACGTCGGCGCGGGTTTTCGCGGGTTTGGGCCTCAAAACCCGAGGCGTTCCGGTGGACGGAAGGGCCGGCACGTGGCGGCATCGGGGAGGTTGTGTGGATGCAAGGCTACCGATGAGGAGGCGCGGTGGCCGTCGGATCAAATTATCGAGTCGGACAAATATAGCCTTAGGGTTACCCTGTTCGGCTCATATGTATCTAGGGGTAGTTTGGGAAAGAGGATTTCAGACTATATAGCGAGGGGTATCCCTCTCATCCTCTTTGCCTCTTATTTTTACATTTCTAGCTAGGGTTTCCAAATTCCACCGGTGAGAGGTCCACCGATCTTGTATCAAACTTGAGTAGGGGAAGGGCTGCCCCTAACCAGCCTGTGCCATGGTGGCTTTTAGATTTGACTAGTTGTGCCCGTGCCTGAGCAGTACCCTTGAGCTGTTGGTTTTTCGCTTTTTTCTCAACTTTGTTCTTCGATCCGTTCTTCTCCCCTTCCCGATTTCTTTTTGGCTGTGTTACTCATGGGTGTTTTGATTGATCTCGCGACGAGCTAGGACATGTGCTGAACCAATCCTTCCAGTGATTAAAATCTTTTTGGCATGAGCTCGTAGATCGATCTGAATTTCGTATTTCTGGATCTGGGCGGCTGTCTGTTCTTCGACCTTGCTTTTCTTGTTCGTGTCTAGGTGCTGTGCAGGTACAGGAGGCCCAGCAGCAGGGCTTAGTGCGCCAAGGCACAAGCTGGTTGGACGGCGTTGCTGCGCGGTCTCAGATCCAGTTCATCGACTCCAGAGCCCGGTGAGCTGCACATCGCCGTATCCCTCTGTCTGCTCATCTGTTTTTTTCTTCAGTCAAATTTGCAAGTCATGCAGCAATAGGAGAGCGGTCACATCAGTTTCATTTGATCTGTATGCGTAGTTGATTTTCTTCCAAGCAGCAGCTCGTATTTGTTTTAGGAAATAATTCTGTGAGCTGTCACTTTCTTTCTACAGTGAGTAATTATTAGATTATATGTGTACGTGAGCTAGCAAGTGCTCAGCTTGGTAGTGTTTTGTTTAATTGATCTTGGATCCCTTGAATTGTCGAATCAAGCTACAGCTTTGCTCCTTCTTGATTACTTCTCGTGAATCACTGCATGTCAATTTGGTGTCCTAGTGCATAGCAGAGCAGTCCCAGATAGCATCTCTGTTTGCCAGCCTGCAGTAGTTCTTGGAATTATTTTGCAGTGGTTCACCAGAAGCAGCAGCTTCACCATCGTTGGGTGTGCTAAGTTATTTTCTAAATGGTGATATGCTGTGATCTTGTCTGTGATCTTATCTGCCTGCAGGTTGTAACTTCAGAAGCCCAGGATTGACTTGTTAGTTTCCAGTGAGCTTTGGTTTGGACTCTGCTGTAATTTGCAGTGGAAATCTTTTTCCCGGTTCTTTCGTGATTTGATCAGTTGAGCTCCGATTTGATCTTTGTTTGTTTCGTTGGACTCGTTGTGCCTATCTCTTCGCGTTTGATATCTTGCTATCAGTTAGCACGTGTATCACTCGTTTCTTTAAGAGTTCGCTTTTTGAGGTTAGGGGTTGAGCCGATGACCCAAAATTGAAAAGGAAAATCGAGGCTCCCATTCACCCCCCTCTGGTCGCCGTTTCGGTCCTTCAACATGCCAGATGACCACCTGCTGCTCCAGCTTCAAGTGTGACCGCAGCGGCAAGTGCAACCTAGTGCAGAACAAATGCGGTTGCGGTGGCTGCGGCGGCGCCAACTAGTCGGCCGGCCGCCGGCCGTCTGATTGACTGGCATGCATGCATCGGATCGATCGATATGTGGGTGGGAGTTTTAGGATTTTGGCTAGTTGTAATGATCTTGGATTAAACATGCAGTCTGCCACTGCAGAGCATGAGTAGGAATTGTCAAACTCCTTTTGTCTTTAATTCTAAATGTTGAGAAGAATAAAGGAGCACAGAAAATTGCCTTTTAAAAAATGTGTGTCATGTATACTATTTTTCATGGTCACAAAATTTAGCAACCCAGGCAGATGCATCTATCAGAATTTAACCAAGAAGTTTTGGCGCCTTCATGGTAAACTTCACAAATGGTCTTTGCCTACAACAAAGTGTTTTTTCTATTGTCACCACGGTTGAATGCGGATCCTATGACATTAAGCTTCTTGACATCGTTGTTGACATATATGAGATGACAATGCTTGCACTGTATGTTAAATTGCAGCTTTTCCTTCTATTAATCTATTAATCTATTAAAATAGAAAGTTCTCTGGTCTTCCAGTTCATTTCGCAAAACGGCTCCTGTGAACATGTATATGACAACCAGTTCAGTTATGCCAATGCTGATCCCCCAGAATATAAGAGGGAAATCAGGGTCTTGTTATTTTCTCCTGATCCCGACCAGAATTGGTTGTCATTTCGAGCGTTTGGCTGATTGGCAGTGATTCTTTTGGAGAAGCTAAAGCTAGAGCTCTCCTAAACGCCCCTAATTAAGCAGTCTGCTAGAAGAGCGTTTAGTTGGTGGAGCGCTGAAGTGAAGCAGTTATATACGAAATCTCTCCTTACATGTATCCAACAATCATTCCTAACTATCCTGTCCTCCATGAACTGAGGCTCCAGTTATCAATTGTATTTATCTAGTAAAGTAACATATGCGCGATTGGAGTATATGTATTAATCCATCATGATCATTGCTAATAAACAGAAGACATTAATATACCATATTATATCATATATTGCAAGGGGAAGAGGTAGCAACGGATATGATGAATGAACTAAACAACAACTGCAAAATGAATACACATTATTAATACGTCCTCCTAAATGGAAGCGCTTAGATAGAGGGAGAAAAAAGGAATAAAAGTTGTGATCGTAACATTCCTTCAGTTCCAGGCCGGAACTGATAGTAACTCTGATTGTCCTCCCACTGATTTATATAAAGTGCTCGCGAGCTGGGGCACACACCATCTCTTCGGACCAATTGAAGCAATCAGCATAGTCATCGCCGTCCTCCTCGGACCAACTGAAGCATTGTTTACACAATATATATACGTGGTGGACCTTCAAGTGGGGTGCAAATAAATCCAAGGCAAATATAACCACTCAGTTTTGGAAAGTGGGGCTATCCAGCTTGGTGAATGGAAGAGCACCGGCAATCTGCCCTCAGCTTTTTGAACACAGCAAGCGAAAGAACCGGTCAGTGAGGAATGCCATGCAAGATGGGAACTGGGTTCAGGATATCTCACACCGTTTGGATCACAGTCTGTTAGACGATTTCTTCAGACTTTGGACTGAAATTGAGATGGTTCATCTTGATCTTGATAATCCTGATGATGATTCTATCATTTGGACACTAGAAAGCTGAGGAAAGTACACCACCAGCTCGGCATATAACATTCAGTTTGCAGGACAAGTGCAGTCTCCGTTCCCCTCGATCATTTGGAATGCCCAGGCTCCTCCTAAATGCAAATTCTTCCTACGGCTCTTGCTCCAGAACAGACTTTGGACTGCGGCACGCCTTCAGCAGCGACAATGGGAAAACAACTATTTTTGTGCCTTGTGTGAAAGGAATTTGGAAACGGCTCATCATCTTTTTTTTTTTCGAATGCCCTTACTCTACGCACATTTGGGAACAAGTTGCAGGTTGGAGCCACTGCCCAAGCCTCCACCCAACATCCTGGAACATGAAGACTGATCTGGTACATTGCTTCAGCCAAACTATTGGCTCGGGCGGGAAGAAAGCCCAGACGTTTTCCATCCTAACGCTATGGAGCATTTGGAAGCGGCGAAATGTGGTGGTATTCAGAGAAGAAAGGAAACCGGTAGCAGCCCTGATGGTAGAAATAAAGGACATGGCACTTCAATGGTCAATGGCGGGTTGTAAGGCCTTGAGGCCACCCCAGGTTGTAAACATAATTAGCGAGTAGTCACTTAAGAACCATACCCCAAGCAGCTTAGGCTGTGTTGAGGGCGCACACCTTGTGCATGTAATCAGACGTTTTGCTATCCTTCTTATTATTAATCAAAGCCAGGTAACTGGATCTTTCAAAAAAAAAAAAAAAAAAACCAGCATTCAGCACTACAGAAATTCCTACTTCTCCCAAATATCAACAACCACCAGATTTGAATCATAGATAGAGAGAAAATGTATTAACAACTTGCACTTTCATCCTACAGATATGTCTTTGTCATGCTTCGACTAGCGGTGGATGTTGGATGTGCATGGATATCCAATCGATACCCTCTAGTTAAAAAAAATGAACTAGGAATTCATTTCCCCCCACCAAAATTCGAATTCCTAGTTTATTTGCAAAATCCATGGATGCCAACTTCCACCCTTAGTGACACCTATGTAGAATTGTAGATAACTATCTAAGTTCAAGATCAGTTCAGACTCACGATAAGTAGTTCGACAGACAATGTGGATTCTGTCCTCGACTGCCCTATAATAATAACCCGGTACCAAGCATCAGTGGACAGAATCCTGCATAGTCGTCACATGTTTTTGGGAAGCAGCACCGCAACCGTGCCGAAGATGCCACCATTTTGGATGTGAGTTTAGCGGCTTTAGCCCTGCAGCTGGATGCAGTAAAAACTTAATTAGACACCGCAATTACAGAGGCAGTGCAACAATTTTTGTTCATGATTTAATTATTTGAAGGGTTGGAGTACACACACTAGAAACAAGCTCGATTTTTGCGTCAAGTTGCAAGACAGTAATAACAAGGGCATAACAATGATTTGATAAATATAAAGTGATAGCTGAGACTATGATAAAAGAAAATAATACCATATTTCACATCCTTCTTGGTGATATAGATGGTGGGTATCCGAGATAGGGAAGAACACGTTCGCATTTCAACGTACCGACACTCTCAAGCTTCATAGTCTTGAAATCAAGTGTGTAACATCTTGATGTGTACTGATCTTCCAGGAAAATGTACCTTCGAGGTTCACAAACGAAATATACGCAACCATTGCCAATGGGTAGGGGGACTATTTCCTTCAGCTGCCACTCATTAGCTATATTGCCCTCCTTTTGCACACTGGTGTAGTAATGCACAGACAACGTTGTGTCATAGATATGGTGAGTAAACATTCCAAGCATGTCGTCACCTTCCTCCACAATGAGGATAATCCGCTTCTCATGTTCAGGCTGCAGGTCGACAGTGGAGAGCTCCTTCGTGTTCATGTTGAGCTTAATTAACTTGTTCCCTGCCCAATAATAGAAGCAGTTATATGCATAGGAGGGACCGCAAAGCTTTACTTGGGATGATTCTGTTGGTCTGCTCAAACTTAGGGTGTCCCAACTGGTCGATGCATTGAGACTCCACCAGCTGCCACTGCCAGAGGACGAAGAGAAGACAGCCACCACAAACTCTTCGGTGCAATCCATCTCCATGATTACTCTGAATGATGTCTCGTCGTCCTCGTCTACAGAGGGGGCAAAAAACACACCACAATATTTGAGATTTGGTTCGTAGGATTGGCCATCAGGTAATGGAGGCAGTAGCAGGTACCGCCGGGACAACGGGTCACAGACCGCCAGGTCCGGCAAGACAACCTTTCCGTCGGAGTCAGGGCAGCTGCATTCCAGAAGGACGCGGCCGTCGTAAACTTCGCTAGGACACCAGCGGCCGCCAGATCTGCCTCGAGGGACGTAGCGGAAGGAGAAGTCGGCGGCGCGGGCAATAGCGCCGCCGGCGGCAGCGCCAGGAGGGGGCACCTCGGCAGGTTCGAAGCTAGCGTCGTCTCCGTTGATGTTGATGAGGCCGAGGAGCAGAGGCGGGTGGAGCGACCGGTAGCGACGGAGGAAGATGGGGTCGGTGATGAGGCGGTGGAAGGAGGTGCATGCGGCGGAGGCACGGGCCAGGTCGGCAGGGGAGGTGACCCGGACCAGGATCTCCTCCACGAGGTCGTCGGGGAGGGCGGCTGGCTGCCGTGGCGACTCCGTGGTCGAGTTGGGGGAGGATCGGACGAACAGGGGACGGCATCGGCAACGCGCCGCCCGCCTCCGGCGAGGGGCGGAATTAAGAAGTCGAGGGTTTCGGCCTGTGGGATTTTTTTAGGGAACTTCGGCGAGTGGGATGATGGACGTGAAGTGTATTTTCTGGTCCGCTTCTGGCCCATGCTTTTTCATGTACCTTACTTAAAGGCCAGAGACCCAGAGTCCTCCGGGGAAAATAAGGCCCGTTTGGCGTTTGTGGCCCATATTATGGTTTTTCAATTGTCGATTGCCGCAAATAATTTCTATTACCATCAATGAAAGGCATCAATTATTCTCAAAAACATTATTTTATATAAATAGTAGCGTGACATTAGAATTAAGAAAGAGAGAGAGAAAATTATACAAAAAAAAATAGGCGAGGTAGCAGTAGGTACATAATAGGAGAGAGAAACATATGATTGGATAAAGTTTTATTTTGAACAAATCATTTTTTTGAGAATTTAAGAGTAATATTTGCTGTGGACCAAATGCGCGGCCAGGCTGTCCACGATAGTAATTTTTTTTTTACCGTCTGATTTTGCTTGGACGCTCGGATCCGCTTCCTACTATTGTAGCCCCGGATATATATATAGCACTCCCCTTCCTCTCCGTAAAAAAAGAACGGAACGGAACCTTCTCTCCCTTTCCCGTCTCGTCTCTCTCCCGATGCGCCGCCGCAGGTTCCCCCCCCGCCTCCGCATCCACCTCCGCCTCTCCCTACCTTGGCGGCGGCCCTCCTCCTCCTCCTCCTCCCCGATCCCCATCCTCTCCTTCCCACTCTTTCTCGCGAGGCGCAAGAATCGGGCGTGAGGTGGTGGCACCGGCCGCGGGCGGCGCCGGGGCGCAGTGGGGCCAGCGACCTCTTCCCTCTCCTCCGGACTGCGGCGACCTCCTCGGTGCCTCATCACACGAACCGGGCGCGTGCAATCCTCCCGGGTTCGTGAAACCCCTAGGTACGGTGAAACCCTAGGCGCGTGCAATCCCGCTGCTCATCTCCCCCGACACGGCCTTCTCCCAATGGTATTCGCGTTGTACGCCGTCAGAAGTCAATTGAAGTCTTGCAAGACTTCAAGAATCTCAAAAAAAATAAATGGGTTCTTGCAAAAAAATGCTTTGCAAAGTGAGTCTTCTTTGTGTTTGTGCGGCACTTGCACCTTCTTTCTTCTACCATTATATTTTGAGGCCACCGACATGACCTGATTTTATTTATCCTTAGCTTCATTTGTTGCGGTCGATGCGTAAACACCGCTCTCGACCATGTTCTTGCAGCCTCCTCCATAAAAGGTATGATCTTGTTGCATAATTACGGTGCTCGTTTATAATATAGTTCTTACCGATTTCATAGTCAACCTTTCTTCGTCTCAGAAAACAAGTGGTGTTAGGTCCAAAAAAGCTATTTGCAAGTAACTAACAGATGCATCCTTATGTTTAGTTTCCTACATGAGTAATACAACCAAGGATTGACCATACTAAAGGTTTTGTTCCATTCATAGATTGTCGAACAGATTTCTAAAAAGCCACCCACATTATCCACTTTTTTTCTTAGTTTAAGATGAAAATTTTCCTCTTTGAGGCTACTGAGCATCTATGGAAGCCCTTTGTGTCCCTTTTGCCGCACCAAACCTAAGCTATTTGGCTATCTCAGAACCGGATATGATCTAATTGCAAGTTTTAAGTTTATAAATGTATTATGCTTATTACTTAATTTTGATTTTTGAATGTATTATTTCAGTTTCCTTGCTTTCCTAATATTTTTCATCTTTTCTCTTGGTAACTACAATTCCCAAATTCTTTTTTTTGTTGTGCAAGGTACAAACACAAAAGAAGTTAAGTTCCTCTATACGAGATTGATTGACCAGTCAAAATTATGGGCCAAAATTAGTTGTGAAATTTGATGTGTACCTCGGGGACAAGTGTAATGTCTTTCTTTGGCGGATGATAAAAAAGATTTAGTGTCCCGGTCATGTACTCATGTATATAAAACAAGCCTTCGGTGTCGTATTCTCTAATTTCCTAATTCAAAACTGTGCATTTCAATCTGTATTTCCTTGCCTAGTATTACGACATGTATGATTGATATATTTCTTCATCTTCGGATAATCATATATTAGATATTACATTGTTTTCCTTCTGCTTTTTAAGCGGGATCCCTCTAATTTGTTTCGAGGTGAACATATTAGCATCGGCTCTTCCTACCAATTAAGGCCAAAGTGTGTTATGCGGACTATGAAAAAAAAGCCCGTAAAAAAACAACAAAGAACCGGTTTGTTTTGATTTTGTTTTGTGCTCGGTTCTATGCATATAGTGATTGCCTCCAACGTTATCTCTATTCGGACATACGAGAACATACCGTATTGCATGGCTGAGTCATTAGTGGGCTTTGTCATTCGAAATACTTATTCCTTGTCCTATGTGAGTTACGACTTACAAGGTAGATGAAAAATACTTATTCTTTGTCCTATGTGATTCTTCTTGAATTTGAGCTTTCTGGGATGCTGCTCTAGGCCTAAGGCGCTTTTCACCAGGCAACTTAGTTATCTCGATTGAATAATTTCCCAAATCATGTTTCTCGTTGTCATGATAGATGTCATACATGGTTAGTGTCTTACCTGGCCAACTTTTGGCCTCCTAGGTAGCGATCTTCCAAATTTTTAATGTGCTATGCCTTGGCAATGGTCCTACATTCAATTACTGTCACATTTCCTTAAAAAATGTCTCCTTTTAGTAATCCAAGATATTATTCTAACTGCAATGCATTGTTTCGTGGGTTGTCCTGAATGTAAATGGACAACAAAAAAAAATATTTATAACAGTTCATCAGCATACCAAGCAAGCATGATGGTCCCACACTAAGCTTTAGAATCTTGTCGCCAATGTCTTAGTGAACTTGATCGGTGAACTCTTCCATCTCTATTCCTCTCATACCGATCCATCTCTTTGCCGCAACTCGATTGCCAAAACTCATTTGGTATAATTTTTTTATACATACCAAAGTCTCTCAAGTGGTTCATGGTTCATAAGCCCCACCAAATCACTTCCATGTTTTCCCATTTGGAAGCCGAATCGAATGCGTTGTCTATGGTATTGCATTGGCTGCATTGTTTATTGCCCATGTTGCGTAAAAGGAAGAAGCGAATACATGAATAGCACATGAATGTGGGCTCCTTTGGTGCGGGTGTCTATGGTATTGCATTGGCTGCATTGTTTATTGCCCATGTTGCGAAAAAAGGAAGAAAATGAATACATGAATAGCACATGAATGTGGGCTCCTTTGGTGCGGGGTTTGTGCCCTCCTCCATTCGTCGAAATCCTAGGTATGGTCGAAACCCTTGACTACGGTATGCCCCGCTTCCTACCTATTGATTGATTCTAGCAATGGATTAAGAGGAGATGGCCATCGAATTAAAATAGTTCACAAATTGTCTTTTAGTCAAGATCGGTTTCTCATAATATCATTCTTCTCTTTGCCTTTGCATTTTTGGCCAACATTGGTGGGTTTTAGTTAGTCTAGTGGGAATTTCGGAGTTCCTCCGAGATCTTATCTTCAATTCTCAAAGCATTGTTGTGCATGTACAGTTAGTCCTTGGAAATTTGGCAACCTTGTAGATTTTAAGTGGGCTCCATTTATTTATGCAGTATTGATCATTGTTCACAATGACAACCTATAGAGGTAATATTTCAGGTTCCTCCCATTTAACCTTGCTATCTTTAAGGGGCACTTAGATTTATTTTCATACCACAAGAATTGATGTGATTAGAAGCCCCAGATTCGCTTGATTTATAAGCCGGTGATGATTATTCTTTCATTCACGCTGGAATAGCTCCTTTTAAAAGTGTTTTTGTAATTATCTTGCAACGTATTAAATATAAATATTTATTACTAAATCAAAGAGAAAAGCTAGAAAGAGCAACATCTCGTAAATTAAATTAATACAATCGATGCAACAATTATGTTATTTGGTCAAGATCCTAAGTCAATTTCATTTATTGTTCTATGGATAAAAAAAAATGGTATCTATACACATTTTTAAAGACATGATGGAGAGTATGCTTCGAAAAAGTGAGTTCTTCTTTTAACAAGAACACAAAGGTGCTTCTATGTTGAACCGATATACAGCCATCCATTTCTATGTGTTGTTCGAGAGAATGACAGATTTCTTTTCATTTTGTGCGGAGATAGTGCCATTGCGGTTTTTCTACAGATCGCAGCCAGTTCACATGCATCGGTAATGTACAAATCCTCCAGTATTTGTGTGATTGTTTAGTATAGGTAAGTTCATAATAGGGTGATAATCTTAGCGTATGCAAGTGATAGGAGGACAAGGTACCTACCAGCCTAACCGTTCCGTGCATGATTGCAATCGATTGTATAGGCAATCGAAAAAGTAAAACCATTTGTCTCAGCGCTTTATTTTTATGTTAGATGCAGTTTTTACCATGCTACTTTATTTTGTCAATTAATTATTTGCTTTTGTTATGCAGAGAAGGCAACATGGTTCCTTTTGTTTCTCGCACTTCACTCATGAGGGAATGCGAGGGTAGTTGTTTCCTCATGTCTAATTTTCATTGCAACAAAGGGATGGAGTTTACATACTCCTCAAATCAAGTGAATCTTAGGAGATGTGTAAAGCCTTTGAAAGCAGTCATGAAAATAGAAAGAAAAATGTGAAGCCACTTATAGATCACATTAACCCATTACTTTCCCCACATTGCTCCCTCTCCCGGATGTTATTTTGTTGGAAGTCCCTTTTTTAAAACCTCTACAACTCATATATTTGTGGCATAGTATGACCGACAGGACCATAGAGTTGTCTCTAAACGAGGGAAGGGCATTGTTTTAGAGAGAGTTATTTTAGAAAATAATTACTTATGGCCATATTATACCTTGGAGCATCCAGAATAGTTGTTCTAAGTAGATGCTTTGTGCAATTAGCTAACTTAATGAGCTGGTCCAATCAAAATGTGTCCCATCTCTTGTTTAAAATAAATATGGCCACCTTTGTGTTGTCATGACTTTACAACATGTTACTTAGATGCCTATGAATCTGCAAACTTTGATTTTCGCTTTCTTACCATGCCTCCGATATTACGAAGGTGTTAGAACCAAAGAAAATTAAGTGTTCTCGCTTATTTTCCCATTGCAATATCTAAACTCATTACTTACTTGATTAGTTAGTTCAGCATCTGCAAACGAAATGGAGTTGCTATTGGTTTTTGGTGCTCGGAACACTTATCCATCTAATCTAAAGAAAATCTATATGCTTTACTAAACTTTAGTTCATGCCTTACCTTTTTTAAGATTCAATCAGAATGGTCGGTTGTCTAACATAAGCTGGTTTTTCTACTATGTGCAAAACTGTGGAAAGAAGCACGTTTTTTTGTACCATGTAGTATCTTTTTGATGCAACCTGATTGCGCTAGCAATGTTTTTGTAGTGAGGAATCAAGCACGTTTTCTCTTGAGGATACCACGAGACACCTCGTCCTGGTCAGTGCGTCACTTTGGTTGGGCAATAGCATAGATCCTTTGGTTGCCACCTTAGATAAATGATGATAGTTGTATCTCTGAATTTTTTTCTCTCAACATTAGGTTAGTTGCTCTTTATCGCTCCATTTCGTCTCATTTATTCCTGTTGTTCAATGCTTCGTGAATGTATTCTCTTTTCACTTATGATGCAAGGTTTCCCATTCATCGATCTACTAGAGATCCTGGTCTAGCGATGGAGCAACATTGTTGTCCAAGTACGAGCCGAGTGGTGATTGTTGTAAGTACGAGCTGAGTTGGTGGCAAGCGAGGCGGTGCACGGGCAATCTAGCATTGAATCCTTTGTGATCTATCTTAGGAATTATATTATTATTAGTTTTTCTTTTAGGTTTGTACTATTGATTTTTTTTGGAATGTTGCAATATTGAAACATCTCTGCTCTATTTAGAATTTCTGTTTCTCAAAAACTATGTGGTGCAGTCCACATGCATGGCCATATAGTGTATGCGAACATGGTGCATGTGAACCTGTCATTTTTTGGTCAACATTATTCCATTTTTCCATATAGAGCCCGCTTGGCCATGACTCGCCAAGCATGGGCGCAAAAACACTAGTATTAGTATAGTGGTAGTGGACCTTCAAAGTGGGGTGCAAATAAATCTAATACTTGTGACTGTAACAAAGGGAACGTTTGCTATGGAAACCACAAGTTAAGACTCATGATGACTAGTTCGATACACAATGTCGATTCTGTCCTCCAGTGCAGTATATTACCCCAGTCACAACGGATGTTTGCGGCACTAAGTTGGAATATTAAAAACAGAATAATTATAAAACTAATTGTATAAATTGAGGCTATTTTGTGAGATGAATCTATTAAGCCTAGTCTATGATTTGACAACGTGGTGCTAAAACATACATGTGCTATTGATGGATTAATTTGGCTTCATAGATTCGTCTCGCAAATTAGTCACGGCTTCTATAATTAGTTCTATGATTAGCTCATATTTAGTCCTTCTAAGTAGTACCGTAACACCCGACGTCATACCTCCTAAACTTAAGCCCCTAGACTACGATAGCACAGATTTAGTCCTTCTAAGTACTACCGACACCTGACGTGGTACCTCCTAAACTTTAGTCGCTGGATCCTCATTCACAAGGCACGCAGATCTTTTTTCCTCTGTTTAGTCAGGTATGCTGCTCTTTTGGCCAAATAATCTACTTCATTCAGTTAGATTACACTCAGCTAGAACAAAGGCACTTGTGCTAGCTACCCGTGAGTAAATTGTTCAAATAATACCATCTGACATCAGTCGACCCATGCGTGTTAGTTGATGTTAATTGACCTATGCCTATAGATCAATGCTATTCCAAACTGCTAATATCAACATGAAAGTTGTCTGTTTGGAGGTCCATCAGTGGGTATCTTCCTTCCAAAGATTTTTAGTTAATTTTCCCAAAGTTCACATTTCCAAAATTTATTAGCGGGTCAAATTGGTTCTACATTCTTCTCTTTAAGGCAGCTATTGTCTAGTAGCTCTCATAGAAAAAGATAGTTCAGTCATCTGGCACTCATAAGTCATAAAAGGGATACTTCTCTTCTCGAGATTAATACTTGAACTTTCATAGGTTTTGTAGGGAGTTAGGGCTAAAACTTGAGATGATCTCATGAACACTTTTCTGCAAGTTGGGACGGCTCCATCCACGACCCAACTTGCACTTGGTGGTCATGCTTTTCTTCCTCATGTCTTTGTTCATATGATGCCGGTCGTTAGGCTCTTTTATGGGTCCTATAACAGTTACCTACTATGTACGTGTGTCCTACTCAGTCTCTCCCTCCAGTTAACATTGTCGTGGGATGGTCGTCCATGTAAACAATTTTCAAAACATTATATACCAAATTATTTTTATTTTTCTATGTTAAAGTAAGCCATCATTTATCCCCTTTCCACCTGAGTTCCTTCAGCAGTGTTAATATCATCAGTATGTAGTTTGATTTCATTTTCTGAAATTTGCCAAGTAAACCCAAGCAAGTGGTCCAATTTCATTTCAGCACTAACCCACATAAATAGCTGATCTGCGACACATAACAACGAGCTCAACCTCTACATGTGTGGCAAAGTGCACTGTTCATCTTAGTAATAATAACCTGATGTACCTAGCAGCAGAGGACACAATCGTGCATAGTCGTCGCCTGTTATTATTCAGACACAGCACCACCACCATGCCAAAGATGCCACCAATTTGGATGTGAGTTTAGCCTGCAGCTGGATGCAATTAAAACCTAATTAGAAACCACAATTACAGATGCATTACAACAATTTTGTGTTTTAAGGATTAGTTCCAGGGACAAGATATAATTTAATTATCTGAAGGGTGGAGAACACACACTACAGAAACAATAAAGTTCGATTTTGCGTCAAGTTGAATGGACTAAGTAACAAAGATATGAAAAAACACAAAGTGACAATTGAGACTATGATAAAACAAAATATTACCATTTCATATCCTTCTCGGTGACATAGATGGTGGGTACCCAAGATAGGGTTGAACGTCTGCGCACTTCTTCCTATTGACCCTCTCAAACTTCATAGTCTTGAAATCAAGTGTGAAACATCCTGATGTGTAGTCTGCCAGGAAAATGTGCCGTTGAGGTTGACAAATGAAGTATAAGCGGCAATTGACAATAGGCATCGGTATTATATTCTTCAGTTGCCACTCAATGGCTATCATGCCCTCTTTTGGCACACTGGTGTAGTAATGCGCAGCCAACGCCGATGTGTCGTGGTGACTAAACATTCCAAGCATGCCGTTACCTTCCTCCACAATGAGAGTAATCCGGTCCTCATGTTCATGCGGGAGGTTTACAGTGGAGAATTTCTTCGTGTTCATGTTCAACATGACCAACTTGTTCGTCAAGTCCACTTTCCAGAAGAGGCAATTATGTGCATAAGAGGGCCAAACCCAAATGTTTTGGGATAGCCCTGTTAGTCTGCTCAAACTCAAACTCAGGGTGTCCCAGCTGGTTGATGTGCTGACACTCCACCTGCCAGAGCCCGAAGAGAAGACGATCACCACTAACTCTTGGGTGCAATGCATCGACATAATTACTCTGAATGATGTCTCGTCGTCCTCGTCTACAGAGGGGGCAAAAAAGACACAGTAATGTTCGAGATTTTGTTCGTAGGATTGGCCATCAGGTATGGGAGGTAGTAGCAGGTACTGCCGGGACAATGGATCACAGACCGCCAAGTCCGGCAAGACAACCTTCCCGTCGGGGTCGGGGCAGCTGCATTCCAGAAGGACGCGGCCGTCGTAAACTTCGTAAGGACACCAGCGGCCGCCCGATCTGCCTCGAGGGACGTAGCGGAAGGAGAAGTCGGCGGCGCGGGCTATAGCGCGGCCGGCGGCAGCGCCAGGAAGGGGCGCCTCCGCGGGTTCGAAGCTGGCGTCGTCTCCGTTGACGTTGATGAGGCCGAGGAACAGAGGCGGGTGGAGCGACCGGTAGCGACGGAGGAAGTTGGGATCGGTGATGAGGCGGTGGAAGGAGATAGATGCGGTGGAGGCGCGGGCCAGGTCGGCAGGGGAGGCTACCCGGACCAGGATCTCCTCCAGGAGGGCGTCGGGGAGGGCGGCCGGCTGGCGGGGCGACGCCGTGGTATCGAGTTGGGGAGGATCGAGCGAACAGGGGACGACATCGCCATCGCGCCGCCCCGCCTCCGGCGGCGAAGGGCGGAATTAGGAAGTCGAGGGTTTCAGGGAGTGGGCTGGACGTGAGGTGTATTATTGGGTCCGCGTTCGGCCATGCTTCTGTGGCGTGCGTTTCAGCCAGTGGGCTGGACCTGTTTTGTTGTTTGGATGGAAATAACTAAAGGCCGCGCGCACACACCCACACAAAAACTAAAGGCCTGTGTGGCGTTTGTGGCCCAGGCTATCGTTTTTGAATGCTCGATTGCCCTAAAAAGACGGGTCAAATTGAAGCTACAGACTGCATCTGTCTCTCTAAAACTCACTTTCTAAATTATTATTCAGAAATCCTTTTACATAAAATTTGGTTTCTATATATTTCCACAGTGCTACCGTTTTTTATACCTTTTATGTGCCAATAAAATATGGCAGTATTTATATAAACAAATCAAGAAGTTGACGGTGGGTATTTTTAACAAAATTTCTAATCTAATAAATAGCTTCAGGATAATTTACCAAAATGACTCGGCTCCACCGATAGTCTTTCATGGAGCGAAGCTCTAAAAAACGGCTTCAGTGGTGAAGTGGAGCCATCCAAATGGTGTGGATGAAAAAACAAAAAGTTAAAACGACTTATAATTTGAAACGGAGAGAGTACTTAATCGGAGAGAGAAGACATACAATTTTATTTTATTTTGAACAGATCATCCATTAAGAATATGAGTATAGCTATATGACTTAAAAAATACATTTTTTTTTTTTCGATCAAAGGGGCTTCCCCATTTCCATTAAAAGATAACGGAAATACAACGTTTCAAGATGTTTTCAGGCAGCAACTAGACAGTTAAGAGACTAACAGAACGACTACGATAAACGGGGAACACATCAACCCCAGCAGGCTTTACATGGCTTAGTACAAAAAAAGTCTGGTAGGCATCACAGACAGAAAATAGCAACATTTGACAGAGCTTGGTCTTCACTCCTGGTCGTTCCTGGCAGCATCCTCGACGTCACTTGTCAGCAGCCTCGCTTGTCCACCTTGTTCTTGATGTAGCAGGTTAACGGCGAACTGTAGAGTGGCTTCAACAGCTTGGACCCAGCTCTCCTTGTCTTCCTCCTTAAGTAGGCCTGCCCAATATTTCATCATAGCACACGCATGGCTCGAGAATCTCCAATGGATTTTCGAGCACTTTTCCATCAAAACAAATAGTATTTCTTCTTTTTCATATGGCCCAAACAAATTGCAGATAGCCTTATTGCATGAAACTGGTTATTATGTGGAATCCACTTCTCACACCAAAGTCATCCTTGTTCTAAGGATGTAGGTATTTCATTTGCACCAATACTAGCAGCTACAATTGACGGATGCATTTAGCAATGGAGCAGGTAAACAGTAAAAAAAATACATAAGTTATCTAATAATTTCTAAGTTGGGACTACCACAAATGTAAAAATGAGAGTTTGTACTTGATGCATTGCTCTTTTGATTGAAGAAAAGGGAACAAGAATTATACTAAAGCTCGAGACATAATATATATTCATCCTAGGTCCATCTATTGTCTTATTTTTTAAAAATTCCACTGTCTTATTTGTCAATGTAATCGATGTTCCAGACAAGAGCGCTCTTTCATACACCACAGATGAATCACCGAGATAAAAAATGTTGCAGATTAAGCATCTTCAGGCCTTGCTCTATCAAGTTGGACACTTGATTTTCACTACGTAGCCATTGGTGATGTGGACGATGACCTAGAGTTACTATTCCTATGGAAGAGTGTTTATGGAACTGTCCTTTTTGCAGATATAGTGACCGTAAACTAACCTCCATCTACTGATGAAATCGATGCCAACAACAACGACTTTCTTGTGAACACCATCGAAGTGATTGTGCGTAAAACTCCTGGCCGAACATCATATGAAATTACTATAGAATGGTTTGTTTCATATGAGTTCTACCAAGAGCTTGAACCTCATGGTAAGTTTTTTTTTGTGTGTCGCTCTCTCTTGTGGAATTTCTGTGTTTTTCTAAATTCAATCCAGACGTTTAATCTTGAAGTTTGCTGTGTTTTCTCAATCCATATGATTCAAGAATGTGATGGCATTCTATCCATACCTTTCTGCTATTAATCAGTACGTTTTGTAGAATTATGTGTTCCAAAGAGGCCATATCCATCCAAATATTCAGTATTATAGTTTCCTTTAATCTAGAAAATGTTATTCCTACATTTTTTTTTTTTCCTAATGCTATGTTATCTACAATCCTGCATTCGAAAGTGTCCATGAAGATTTAAGTTAGCCAAACCAAGAACACTATCAAGGTCAGAGTTGAGACATGTGCATCAAAATGCTACCTCTAGCAATGTCTGCCTAGCCCTAGTTCAGATCTATCCCGCCATGTGTCGATGAAGCGAAGGCATATTGATCCTCTAATTATTTTGCATTGTGCTACTACACATTTTATTAACCGTGCGGTTTTTGAAACCACCACGAGCGAAAGGCCACCATTGTGGTTTTCGGACACCCCAAAACTGCCACGGTTAATCGAAAAAATAATAATAATAATAAAAAAAACTAGCGCCGCCCGTAGCGGATCCGCCGGATGGGGGCTCCTCTTGGCCGGATCCGGTGGTGGCCTGCCGTGTCAAGAAGAGGGAGGGAGTGGCACAACCGGATTCGGTGGGACGGAGGACAAGCTAGGGTTAGGGGTCGCCATCACCGATCGGTCGGGCCGCCCGTGAGCTCGCGATGAGAGAGGGGTGGGAGAGGGCACTCGCTACGAGGAGAGGGGGGGGGGGCGACGCGACGTGAGAGGAGGGTGTCGGCTCTGCTGCGGTTTGGGGAGTGGTGGAGAAAAGAGTGAGGAGTGGAGTGGAAATCCTAAAAATTCATTTTATAGCTCGCTACAACTCTAGGTCTGATCTGGCCTATCTTGGCCTCAACCTTTGCGGGCATTACCGCCACATTTAATATAGAGGTTATACACATGGTGAGCTGGCACGGGTGAAAACGGCTATGAGAGCGTTGAAGAGATAGATCCTTTCGGTGACAAGGATCTGCAGTACTCCCTCCGTCCCTATTTGGTATGTCGTCGTTGGTGTTCGTGCCACAACTTTGACTCGATTTGTACAAAAATATATGCAACATTTATATTTCCAAATAAATTTATTAAAAAACTAGGCGAAAAGGTCTTTCAGATGATACCAATTACTTAACATAAATATTTATATATTTTAATATATAATTACCGGTAGTAGTGTCTCCGAGGCGGAGAATGACAAAACAAAAGGACGGAGGGAGTAGGTTACTAGGTGACATGCAACCTTTGAACCTATAATCGGACATGCTATTTGTTACCCAAAGCCACGAAGGCACGAACGGGAAGAAATATCCAAAACCAGATAAACCCACGGTGCGCCGTCTTCCTTCCTCCGAATCCTCCCGCGCCCGTGCCTCCACCACTCGCTCCACCATGCCCGCCTCCCTCCTTCCCTCGTCCTTCCTTCCCCACCAGCTGCGCCGCCTCGCACCCGCCGGCTGCACTGCCTCACCCGCAGCCCTCCTCCTCGGTCTCCGTCCCAGCGAGCCGCTATGACTTCGAGCCCCTCCTGGCGTACCTCTCGTCCCCCTCCGTAGCGGCCTCCCTCACCTCGCCATCCCCGCCGGCATCCGTTCCGGCACCGGAGCACCGCCTCGCCGCGAATTACTCGGCTGTCCCATCGCACGAGTGGCATGCCTTGCTGCGTGACCTCGCTGCCAGCGACGCGTCCCTGCCGGTGGCCTTCGCGCTGCTACCTTTCCTCCACCGTCACCGCCTCTGCTTCCCGCTCGACCTCCTCCTCTCGTCTCTCCTCCACTCGCTCTCCGTGTCCGGCCGCCTTCTCCCGCACTCGCTCCTGCTCTCCTTCCCGCCGTCGCTCTCTGACCCGCCGTCGCCGCTGCTGCTCAACTCCCTCCTCGCTGCCTCCGCCGCGGCCTCGCGCCCCGCCGTGGCGCTGCGGTTGCTCTCGCTGCTCCGCGAGCACGATTTCCTCCCGGACCTCGCGTCCTACTCGCATCTCCTCGCCTCGCTGCTCAACACGCGGGACCCGCCCGACGCCGCGCTGCTCGAGCGCCTCCTCGGTGACCTCAGGGGAGTCGCGGCTCGAGCCCGACGCGCCGCTCTTCTCGGACCTCATCTCTGCCTTCGCGCGGGCGGCGCTCCCGGACGCCGCGCTCGAGCTCCTCGCCTCCGCGCAGGCAATCGGGCTCACGCCGCGGTCCAACGCGGTCACCGCGCTCATCTCCGCGCTTGGCTCTGCGGGGCGCGTCGCCGAGGCGGAGGCGCTGTTCCTCGAGTTCTTCCTTGCTGGGGAGATCAAGCCACGGACGCGTGCCTACAACGCGCTGCTCAAAGGGTATGTCAGGATTGGTTCGCTCAAGAATGCAGAGCATGTTCTCGACGAAATGTCACAATGCGGAGTCGCGCCAGATGAGGCCACGTACAGCCTGCTTGTGGACGCGTACACAAGAGCTGGGAGGTGGGAAAGTGCGAGGATACTGCTCAAGGAGATGGAGGCTGATGGAGTTAAACCAAGCTCGTATGTGTTCAGTCGGATCCTTGCAGGATTCCGTGACAGGGGGGATTGGCAAAAGGCATTTGCAGTGCTCCGAGAGATGCAGGCTAGTGGCGTAAGGCCAGATCGGCATTTCTACAACGTCATGATAGATACATTTGGCAAGTACAACTGCCTTGGCCATGCTATGGATGCCTTTGACAGAATGCGAGAAGAAGGGATTGAGCCGGATGTTGTCACATGGAATACTCTCATTGATGCACATTGTAAAGGAGGGCGGCATGACCGTGCTATGGAGCTGTTTGAGGAGATGCGTGAAAGCAATTGCCCACCAGGAACGACCACATACAACATCATGATAAATTTACTCGGAGAGCAAGAACGTTGGGAGGGTGTGGAAGCAATGCTATCAGAGATGAAGGATCAGGGACTGGTACCCAACATTATCACATACACTACTCTGGTGGATGTGTATGGAAGGTCTGGTAGATACAAGGAGGCAATTGATTGCATTGAAGCTATGAAAGCTGATGGCCTCAAGCCATCGCCTACTATGTACCATGCCTTAGTCAATGCATATGCTCAAAGGGTAAGAAAGTCTTATATTGTGGCATATTTTTTCAACTATAGTTACCAATGAGTATCCTGTACCTACATCTGGTTATGACCAGATAACCCACCCCGAAAGCCTTGATGCAGAATTGATTAGCTGTTATGCTACTTTTGAGATTTACTTCATATACCTAATACTATTCTGCCAACAGTTGACCTGCACAATCTAATTACAAGTGGAATCTATATGTTCTGACCTTGGTATAATTGGTTTCTGAAGTTTTTGTATAATATGATTGTTTGCTTAGTTGAGTACACAAATCAGGCTGTAGTTTCATACATTTCAGCCAGATTAAGTAAATTATCTTATTCAAAGTAAAATTGTGGGCTCTCACTGACTGTCCATGCATGATTATCTATCTACAGGGTTTAGCAGACCATGCATTGAATGTGGTCAAGGCTATGAAAGCAGATGGCCTGGAGGTTAGCATATTAGTGTTGAATTCGTTGATTAATGCTTTTGGTGAAGATAGAAGAGTTGTTGAAGCCTTCTCTGTGCTGCAGTTCATGAAGGAGAATGTGAGTCTTGTTTTTCTCATTTTTCTTATTTTGATCTGCTTCAGACACTCATGCTACTTGTCGACTGTCATTCTGTTTGATCATACTGTTGTTGGCAATTCGTCTGTGTGTAATGGAAGTCTGCTATGTTCTGCATTTCATATTGCAGGGTTTGAGGCCTGATGTTATAACATACACAACACTGATGAAAGCTTTTAATACGTGTTGAGCAGTTTGATAAGGTACAAACTATTGTATTTCTTCTTTCACCTCAGATCTAAATCTTGCGTGCTAATGTTACATGCTATCAAATCCATTAGATCTAACAAATCTGATCCTATTTGATTTTCTTATATAATTAGAGTAGAAACTACTGTTTTTAATCTTGTAAACCAAGTAGTTATCTGTAATATTAAAAAAACTATAGTTTCTGAATGATTTATATAGCGTAAAACTGCTAGCTCCATTGGTGGAATAGAGTAGACACATGACCTGAACTCTGATCCTTGTGTTTTTGCCGATGATTTAACAGGTTCCCGTTATCTATGAAGAAATGATCACATCAGGATGTGCCCCTGATCGAAAAGCTAGAGCAATGCTGCGGTCAGCTTTAAGATACATGAAACACATGAGGGTTGCATAGGAAATTAGACACAGTTACTGATAGCACCTGATGGAATCATAAACATTCTCCTGATCTTATAGAACATTTCAACAGAAGGTTAGTACTGCTCTGATGCTTGTACATTGCAGTATATGTTTTCAAGCTTATTGGATAAATAAATATTTTTGCTAAGATGTGTCGTTATATATTCATCAGGTGAAGCACCACGCGCTGACTGACACGCTCTGCTTTTGCGCAAGATGACAGAATCAGCAATATCTTCATTTTGTCTTCCTAATCACCTAGGGGAAGTCCAGACATAATACATCTTGATCATTTGCAGTGGAAGCAGATTAAATACATGACACCAATAAGTGAGGATCTTGGTATAGGAAACAAATACATAGTCTGTCCAGACCTCGAAAGTTGAGTTGGAAGCTTGGAATTGGCATTGGTTTATAACTCAATTCGAGTATTTTGCTGAAAAAAAATGAATTGTAGCATGGGAGTACAATTCCAGATTTTTCCAAATTGTATTTAGACGTAGACATTTCTAGAATTTGTCTAGGGCAACACAAAAGGAAATGTATTAATACCTCCATTCCAAACTATAAGACTTTTTGGTTTTTCTAGTTGCATTTCTTTTTATTGTGTATCTAGACATAGTGTATAACTAGGTGCATAGCAAAGCAAATGTATCTAGAAAAGCCAAAACTTCTTATAATTTAGAATGGAGGGAGTAGATGTTTATTGCCTACTGACTTCGCCGTTATCATATACAATTTCAATAAGATGACATAAAAGTAATGTTTTACAAAAGAGTACCGATATCGTGCTTGTTCTCAGGAACGTCAGAACTTAAGGAGGTACATTGTGGTACACACATACTCCCTTCGTCCCCTAAATAGATGTCATTCTCGCCTTCGAGAAGTCAACGTTTTCAAATTGCCGGTAATTATATATTAAAATATATACATATTTATGCTAAGTAATTAGTATCATTGAAAAGATCTTTAAGTCTAGTTTTTTAATAAATTTATGCGGAGATATAAATGTTGCACGTATTTTCTATAAATCTAGTCAAAGTTGAGAAAGTTTGACAAGCACGCGCCCCATAGTGACATCTAAAAAGGGACGGAGGAGGGAGTAGTGATTACACAAAAACAACAAGCAAACTAATGGCTCCTTTGGATTTTTTTGGGTGAAACATAGGAAAAACACATGATTCGAGATCCTAAGGAATTGTTCCTATCCGGTCCTTTGGATCCCACAAAACCATCATAGGAAAAGCGAAGGAAAAAATCCTATGTCCATCATTCCATAGGAAAAACACAGGAAACAAAACATGAGGCCTGACTTCATGGAAAAATTCCTGGCGCGCGCCTGCGCTTCGCTTACCACGTTTGCGCGAGGCTTCTTGCCGTTCTCCACGCACAAAAGCAAAGAAAAAAAAGAAAAAAATCCAGCCACCTTCCGTCTTCCTCATCATCCGTCCATCTTCACACGGCAGCAGGCATGGGACTGAGGGGGCTCTGTAAGATCTAATTACACTTAGTGGATCTCTAACAGTAGATCAAGACGGGTAGGACTAATAACAAAAGGATGAACAGCAAGTACTCATATTCCTAATATGCATTCTACTACATCTACTTACACTAGATCTACTAACAGTAAAGATCTACTCAACATCTACACTAGTAGATCTACAACTAATGAACAGATACATACTAGATCTACGAATAGTAAAGACATGGGAATATATCGGGTACAGACCGTCCTTGGTCTTGACGTTGGTGTTGCTTGACTCCGCCATGGGGGCGTCGGTGTCTCCCTGCACTAGGGCAGCGGCGGTCGGTGAAGAGGGCGCCTCAGCGTCGATGCGATGTGGCGGCGGAGAAGAGCTTCCGTCCTTCGCTGCGGTCCTATGGATCGGACTGGGTTTAGGAAATGTGGGTGGGGGACTGTAGCGGCGGCGAACTTAGGGTACCGTGCCCCGGCGTCCCACCCTCCTATTTATATACCGCCGGTGTGAGCGGGGGCCCTCCAACCATTAGTGGGTTGGGCTCCCCGATCGAGGGGCCGGATCAAGGTTTTGGTTCGGTCCGTTGGGCCCAAAGCAAGGGAGATCAAATACTAACATTCTCCCCTTGATCTCCTATTAATAACTTATCTTAATCTTAACTTAAAAACTTATTCCTTAAACTTGGGTTGGGCTCCCCGATCAGGGGAGCGGATCAAGGTTTTGGTTCGGTCCGTTGGGCCCAAAGCAAGGGAGATCAAATACTAACATTCTCCCCTTGATCTCCTATTAATAACTTATCTTAATCTTAACTTAAAAACTTATTCCTTAAACTTCATCCCATTACAAAGCTATGCGTAGAGCGCGTGTCTCATCGTCACAAAGAAATTGCCGTTAGACTTAACAACTACAATACATCACTTTCGATATGAAATAAAGTCCTAATATCTAATTTTGGGCCCTAAGTGTCCGGGGAATCATAGGCTTTCCATTAAACCCATGCCGGCTACGTGTTTTTCTAAACACATTGGGTGGTAAGCCTTTTTGTGAGCGGATCCGCTAACATTTTGTGCATACTTAATCCCGGACTTTTTCTTTCTAGCGTAGTACTTAATGTCAATGTGCTTGGTGGCAGCACTTGACCTATTGTTGTGGCGTATTCTATTGCGGGATTATTATCGCAATATAACTTAAGTGGTTTCTCAATCTTTGTCTACCACTCTTAAACCGGGTAGGAACTTCTTAAGCCAATTCACCGACCCGAGGCCTCATAACATGCTACAAACTCCGCATACATTGTGGATGATGTAACGGGATTTTTGTTTTGAGCTTTTCCACGATATAGCTCCTTCTGAGAGTGAAAATATATCTGTAGTGGATTTTCTTTCATCTCCCGCATAATCTGAATCACGAGTATCTGTTATCTTAAGTGTGTAATGCGATTTTCTATAAGTTAGCATGAAGCCTTTTGTGCCCCGCAAATAACGCAAGACTTTCTTAACTAATTTCGGTGTTACGGACCTGGATTTTTTTGATATCTTCCAAGTAACCCGGTAGCGAATGCTATGTCGGGCGAGTGCATATTTGAGCATCTTGTAAACTTCCAACGGTGATGCATAAGGTGCGGATCTCATTTGGTCGAGCTCGACTTGGTTCTTGGGGCACTGATGTTCCCCATACTTATCGCCCTTGACAATGGGTGCGGTGATGAGCCACACTTATGCATACAATATTTCTTAAGAATCTTTTCTATGTATGCCTTACGAGATAGTCCTAATATGCCTCTACTTCTATCACGGTGAATTTCTATCCCCGAGGCGTAAGATGCTTCACCGAGGGTCTTTCATATCAAAGTGTGAGGACAAGAACTTCTTTGTTTCAGTAGTAGAGTCATGTCCTTTGCTTGCTAGCAGGATATCATCTACATACAGGACTAAGAAAATATACTTACCATTCTTAAATTTTACATAGGCGCAATTGTCCTCAACATTCTCTTTAAACCCAAACTTTCTTATTGTGTTATCAAACTTCAAGTACCTTTGTCTTGAAGCTTGCTTTAACCCATAAATGGATTTCTTTTAGGCGACATCCCATGTTTTCTTTTCCTTCCATAACAAAACCTTTCGGTTGTGCCATGTATACATCCTCCTCTAAGTCCCCATTAAGGAATGCCGTCTTTACATCCATCGATGCAATTCTAAGTCATAGTGTGCTACTAGCGCCATTATAATTCTGAAAGAATCTTTACATGAGACTGGAGAAAAGGTCTCATTGTAATCAATTCCTTCTCTTTGCGTAAAGCCTTTTGCCACAAGTCACGCCTTATGCCTCTCAATGTTTCCTTGGGAGTCATACTTAGTTTTGTATACCCACTTACAACCTACTTTCTTAGCTCCCTTAGGAATATCCACTAATTCCCAAACATCATTAGAATTCATGGATTTTATCTCATCTTTCATGGCATCTAACCATTTCAGCGATTGATCGCTTCTCATGGCTTCTTCATATGTGGTGGGGTCATCCTCCATATGAAATTCCTCGGTTTCATATACTTCAAAATCATCGATATAGCTGATCTTCTAACTCTATTTGACCTTCTAAGGCCCTCATTATTTGGGCTATAGGGGGCTGCTTTGTTGTTCTTCCTCATGCACGACGGTGGTTCTAATGGATCTGAAGGGGACAGGTTCCGCATTCTCATTTGTTGTCGGCACGGGTGAACTTACAACAGGTTCTTGCCCCATGGTGTGCGACACCACCGTAGGTGTAGGAACAATAGGCGACATAAAGTATGATTCTGAAACATTGGAGTAGGGGCATGAACCCGTTTCTCCTCAAGACTAATATCTCGTGCCACCATACTCCCCACGATCACATCATCTTCTAAGAACTTCGGCATGTCTTGTTCCTACAAACTTTGTATGCTGTCGGGGCAATAAAAGCGGTAACCTTTTGATCTTTTACGGGTAGCCAATGAAATGGCAACCGACTGTCTTAGGGTCTAACTTTCCTAAATTTGGGTTAAAAACTTTTGCCTCGGCGGGACAACCCCACACTCTTAAATGCTTAAGTGAGGGGGACTCTACATCCCATAACTCATACGGTGTTTTAGGCACCGACTTACTTGGTACTTTCGATTAAGAATGTGAATAGCGGTTTTTAACGCCTCCATCCACAAACTTATCGGTAGCGTAGAGTAACTTAACATGCTTCTCACCATATCCATTAAAGATGCGGTTTAAGCCTTTCGGCCACTCTATTTTCTTTGAGGATCACGGGCATGGAATCTTGAGCAATTATGCCATTTTCTGTAGGAACTTTGCAAATGGTCACGGAACTTGACCAAACGGGGTATGTAAGCCCATAGTACTCCCCACCTCGGTCTGATCTTACTATCTTAATTTTCTTATTATGTTGATTTTCTACTTCAGCCTTAAATATCTTAAACTTTTCTAAAGCTTCTGATCTTTCTCTAATTGGATAAATATAGCCAAAACGCGAATAATCATCTGTGAATGTTATAAATGAATCATAACCATCCACGCTTTTAACGGGGAAAAAGGTCCACATATATCCGTGTGGATTATTTCTAAGTTCCCCGCACTACGTTTGGCATCTTTCTTAATTTTCTTAACATACTTTCCCTTAATACAATCAACACATTGATCTAATTCTAAGAATTCTAATGGCGGAAGAATTTCAGCCTTGACTAATCTATCAATTCTCCCCCTCGAAATATGGCCTAATCTGCAATGCCATAATTTCGAAGAGTCAGTCTGAAATTTCTTACGCTTTCTACTTACATTAGCATACGAGGAGGCATTCTCATTCTCATTCTCATTCTCATTCTCATTGGATATAACATTCACATTCTCGAACCTGATAACAAATAAAGTTTGTCTTGTCGGAAGGCAAGACCAACACACTATTATTAAATAGTATCTCACACTTGCCATTACCAAAATGGCATCCAAATCCATCATCATCTAACTTAGAAACACTTATTAAATTTCTACGCAAGAGGGAACATAGAGTACATCAGATAGCCTAAGTACAAAACCATCTAATAACTCTAATGATAAATCTCCGATGGCTTCAACATCGGTTTTGTACTCCATTTGCCACCTTAATTCTTCTTTCTCCTCTTTGCGGCGTCCTCCTCGTAGTGAACCCTGTAAAGAATTGGCAACATGAATTGTCGCTTTTTGAGTCAATCCACCAAGTAGATTTTGCATAACTTATATACAAGGATTCATCTACTAATGTAATAATATCCCCACCTCTCTTATTGCACCATTTCGGGAAACCAATGCAATCTTCTGGCGATGGCCATGTTTCTCCGAGAACATGCAGCGTCGGGGAGCCAACCATGGCTTCTTTTTGTTCACATCTTTGTGGCTTCTTATCATTCTGAGGAGCCTGAGGAGCCTGAGCCTTACCATTTCCCTTAGAGGAGGAGCTGCCATCCCACTTCGGTTTCCCTGATGGGCTAGCATTCTTATTATAAAACTTCCTCTTACCATCCTTTACAAGGTTAGCAGAGTCATTCTGATCATTCTTCAAAGCCTTAATTCTATCCTCCTGCTCCACGCACATGGCAATCACCTTATCTATGTTCCACTCATCAGGCATCATGTTGTAGTTCACAACAAGAGCCTCAAATTCCTTAGGGAGGAAAGCAAAGATCAGATGATTGACAAATGGATCTGAGTAGAGGCATTTTCATAGCAAGCAAGCTTGTTTTGCTATGGTGCTCATCTCAAGTGCATGGTTTCTAACAACACCACCACATTTGTATCTCTTAGTGGTCAATTCTCTGATGAGTATGCCAGCTTGGGTCTTGGAAGTCCCATGGCGAGCTTTAACTCTTTCTAAGTACTCATTGGCGGTGTCACAATCTGGGAGTGCTCACGATGGGCTCAGCAATGGTCGTCTTAGCTAAGGTGAGACATTTCTTATTAGATGTGTCCCATTGCTTTTTCTCAAGGCGATACTTAGCCACTTGTTCAACATGAGCACGTTGGCCGAGTCTCAAAAGCGACATCTTCCTCATCATCTAATCTCACCGGTGCCCCAGCGGCTCGGTGGGGCCTTGGTGTGTCAAGTGCTAAGTCATCCTCATTCATGACAAGGGCAGCCTTATACTTCTCAAACCACGGCTTGTAGTTGGAGCCATTCAAAGTGGGGATCATTGCTCCCCAATTTGCAAGTCCTGAAATTTTAGTGACAAAGTTGGTGAGAACACTTAAAATTAAAAACTTAACAGAAGATTGCATGTTTTTAAATCAACGTTGGTCTTAATTAAAACATACAATTCCTTCTACACTAATTCTACATCACCGTTGGGCAGAAATAGAATTAATGCATAAAATACTTAGAGACAAAAGCATTCATAATATTGATATCATCAACGTTGGTGCGAAAATAACAATATCATAAATTTGCTAATACTGAATAATTGCTCTTAAAATTAAATTTTTCCGTTGGTTTCAATTTAATTAAAGAGACAACAAATAAGCGATGCGGTGGAAGCTTAATAAATAATCTTATAATAATTCTTAGAATCTTAATTCTCTCTGAAAAAATTTAATCCCGTTGGTTCATAAATTTAACAGAAAATAAACTCAAAACTTAACTCAATGCCTTAAAACATTGTTGAAATTCGTAAAGAAAAAATATAAAACTTTATTGTTTCTTAGTTGGGCAGTCTAACGAATTTGGCACGAAACTAAAACGGCCTGGAGCCCGGGTCCTCTACATACGCAACACATCGGGGAAAACCGGCCCAGCCGGTCTTTTTTTTTTTTATTCTGAATTCTTATGAAAATTGGAAAATAATTTCCACCCTTAAGCGGGCGGGGAAAGCAAGTGGCCCAGCGCCACTTTCGGCCGAGGCCGCGCGCAGGCCTGCCCGCTGGGCTTGAAATCCCCGAGGCCCAATTAAAGCGGGTCGATTGGATCCACGAGCCGTTCAGATCCGGCGCCTAAATCCGGCGGCCGAGGCGGATTTCGGAGGTATATATGCCACGGCGGCGGCACCAAAACCCTAACCTGATATTTCTCATTTCGATTCTCTGAGCCCATTAGCTCGTTCCACGGCTGACCGCGGTAGCGGCGGTGTGCCGCTCAGAACTCCACGCCGGCGACCACTCGGCCACCGGGCCGGCGAAACGGCCCGGCCATGCCGGCCGCCCTCCCCGACCTCTTAGCTCCTTATTCCTTCCCTTTCCCGTTGCTGTCCTTCCACGCGCCCCCACGAGGCCCGCGATGGGGCGGCGGCCACCAGGTGGCCGGAGATGGAGAAAGAAGATGACGGCGCCACCGCGGGATACATCGCCCGGCCTTGTAGCGTCGCGGGCGTATGCCCTTAGCGGTGCCGATTCGGTCCATCGGTGGTGCCCTTATGCCGACGAAGGTGAGAAAAAGTAGGGTTCCTTTTTCCCCGCCCGGATCGACATTTTCGATTTGTTAGGGTTTGATTACGAGTGTTTCTATCTTCCCGATCTGAAATCGGTTGCATTTCTTTGTTCGAAAAGACCGACCTAACCCTAGTTAGGGTTTCTGAGGTGCAAAAACTAACGATCCGAGAAAAATTGACCCGATCTAGATCCACTCGATTAGACCTAGCTCTGATACCATTGTAAGATCTAATTACACTTAGTGGATCTCTAACTTGATAGATCAAGACGGGTAGGACTAATAACAAAAGGATGAACAACAAGTACTCATATTCCTAATATGCATTCTACTACATCTACTTACACTAGATCTACTAACGGTAAAGATCTACTCAACATCTACACTAGTAGATCTACAACTAATGAACAGATACATACTAGATCTACGAATAGTAAAGACATGGGAATATATCGGGTACGGACCGTCCTTGGTCTTGACGTTGGTGTTGCTTGACTCCGCCATGGGGGCGTCGGTGTCTCCTCCGCACTAGGCGGCGACGGTCGGTGAAGAGGGCGCCTCCAGCGTCGATGCGATGGCGGCGGAGAAGAGCTTCCGTCCTTTGCTGCGGTCCTATGGATCGGATTTGGGTTTTAGGAAATGTGGGTGGGGACTGTGGCGGCGGAACTTAGGGTACCGTGCCCGGCGCCCCACCCTCCTATATTTATATACCGCGGTGTGAGAATGGGGGCCCTCCAACCATTAGTGGGTTGGGCTCCCCGATCGAGGGAGCGGATCAAGGTTTTGGTTCGGTCCGTTGGGCCCAAAGCAAAGGGAGATCAAATACTAACATTCTCCCCTTGATCTCCTATTAATAACTTATCTTAATCTTAACTTAAAAACTTATTCCTTAAACTTGGGTTGGGCTCCCCGATCGGGGAGCGGATCAAGGTTTTGGTTCGGTCCGTTGGGCCCAAAGCAAGGGAGATCAAATACTAACATTCTCCCCTTGATCTCCTATTAATAACTTATCTTAATCTTAACTTAAAACTTATTCCTTAAACTTCATCCCATTACAAAGCTATGCGTAGAGCGTGTCTCATCGTCCACGACAAATTGCCGTTAGACTTAACAACTACAATACATCACTCTGATATGAAATAAAGTCCTAATATCTAATTTTGGGCCCTAAGTGTCCGGGAATCATAGGCTTTCCATTAAACCCATGCCATTCTCGCTTCCCAGAAGTCAACGTTTTTCAAATTGCGGTAATTATATATTAAAATATATACATATTTATGCTAAGTAATTAGTATCATTGAAAAGATCTTTAAGTCTAGTTTTTAATAAATTTATACGGAGATATAAATGTTGCACGTATTTTCTATAAATCTAGTCAAAGGTGAGAAAGTTTGACAAGCACGCACCCCATAGTGACATCTAAAAAGGGACGGAGGGAGTAGTGATTACACAAAAACAACAAGCAAACTAATGGCTCCTTTGGATTTTGGGTGAAACATAGGAAAAACACATGATTCGAGATCCTAAGGAATTGTTCCTATCCGGTCCTTTGGATCCCACAAAACCATCATAGGAAAAGCGAAGGAAAAAATCCTATGTCCATCATTCCATAGGAAAAACACGAGGAAACAAAACATGAGGCCTGACTTCATGGAAAAATTCTGGGCGGCGCCAAGGCCTTAAACTTACCATGTTTGTTTGCTTGAGGCTTCTTGCCGTTCTCCACGCACAAAAGCAAAGAAAAAAAAAAAAAAAAAAAAATCCGGCCACCTTCCGTCTTCCTCATCATCCGTCCATCTTCACACGGCGCGAGGCATGGGGTGAGGGGGCTCTGAAGATCTAATTACACTTAGTGGATCTCTAACAATGAGATCAAGGCGGGTAGGACTAATAACAAAAGGATGAACAGCAAGTACTCATATTCCTAATATGCATTCTACTACATCTACTTACACTAATCTACTAACAATAATGATCTACTCAACATCTACACTAGTAGATCTACAACTAATGAGCAGATACATACTAGATCTACGAATAGTAAAGACATGGGAATAGATCGGGTACAGGACCGTCCCTTGGTCTTGGCGTTGGTGTTGCTTGACTCCGCCATGGGGGCGTCGGTGTCTCCCTCGCACTAGGGCGGCGGCGGTCGGTGAAGAAGGGCGCCTCCGGCGTCGATGCGATGGCGGCGGAGAAGAGCTTCCCGTCCTTCTTTGCGGTCCTATGGATCGGACTGGGTTTTAGGAAATGTGGGTGGGGACTGTAGCGGCGGCGAACTTAGGGTACCGTGCCCCGGCGCCCCACCCTCCTATTTATATACGCGCGGTGTGAGCGAGGGGGCCCTCCAACCATTAGTGGGTTGGGCTCCCGATCGGGGGAGCGGATCAAGGTTTTGGTTCGGTCCGTTGGGCCCAAAGCAAGGGAGATCAAATACTAACATTCTCCCCCTTGATCTCCTATTAATAACTTATCTTAATCTTAACTTAAAAACTTATTCCTTAAACTTGGGTTGGGCTCCCCCGATCAGGGAGCGGATCAAGGTTTTGGTTCGGTCCGTTGGGCCCAAAGCAAGGGAGATCAAATACTAACATTCTCCCCCTTGATCTCCTATTAATAACTTATCTTAATCTTAACTTAAAAACTTATTCCTTAAACTTCATCCCATTACAAAGCTATGCGTAGAGCGTGTCTCATCGTCACAGCAAATTGCCGTTAGACTTAACAACTACAATACATCACTCTGATATGAAATAAAGTCCTAATATCTAATTTTGGGCCCTAAGTGTCCAGGAATCATAGGCTTTCCATTAAACCCATGCCGGCTACGTGTTTTCTAAACACATTGGGTGGTAAGCCTTTTGTGAGCGGATCCGCTAACATTTTGTCTGTACTTAATCCCGGACTTTTTCTTTCACAACGTAGTACTTAATGTCAATGTGCTTGGTGGCAGCACTTGACCTATTGTTGTGAGCGTATTCTATTGCGGGATTATTATCGCAATATAACTTAAGTGGTTTCTCAATCTTTGTCTACCACTCTTAAACCGGGTAGGAACTTCTTAAGCCAATTCACGACCCGAGGCCTCATAACATGCTACAAACTCGCATACATTGTGGATGATGTAACGAGATTTTGTTTTGAGCTTTTCCACGATATAGCTCCTTACTGCGAGAGTGAAAATATATCCTGTAGTGGATTTTCTTTCATCTCCCGCATAATCGAGTCCGAGTATCTGTTATCTTAAGTGTGTGCGATTTTCTATAAGTTAGCATGAAGCCTTTTGTGCCCGCAAATAGCAAGACTTTCTTAACTAATTTCAGTGTTACGGACACGGATTTTTTGATATCTTCCAAGTAACCCGGTAGCGAATGCTATGTTAGGGCGAGTGCATATTTGAGCATCTTGTAAACTTCCAACGGTGATGCATAAAGGTGCGGATCTCATTTGGTCGAGCTCGACTTGGTTCTTGGGGCAGCGATGTTCCCCATACTTATCGCCCTTGACAATGGGTGCGGGTGATGAGCCACACTTATGCATACAATATTTCTTAAGAATCTTTTCTATGTATGCCTTCGAGATAGTCCTAATCGCCTCTACTTCTATCACGGTGAATTTCTATCCCCTTAGCGTAAGATGCTTCACCGAGGTCTTTCATATCAAAGTGTGAGGACAAGAACTTCTTTGTTTCAGTAGTAGAGTCATGTCCTTTGCTTGCTAGCGAGGATATCATCTACATACAGGACTAAGAAAATATACTTACCATTCTTAAATTTTACATAGACGCAATTGTCCTCAACATTCTCTTTAAACCCAAACTTTCTTATTGTGTTATCAAACTTCAAGTACCTTTGTCTTGAAGCTTGCTTTAACCCATAAATGGATTTCTTTTAGGCGACATCCCATGTTTTCTTTTCCTTCCATAACAAAACCTTTCGGTTGTGCCATGTATACATCCTCCTCTAAGTCCCCATTAAGGAATGCCGTCTTTACATCCATCGATGCAATTCTAAGTCATAGTGTGCTACTAGCGCCATTATAATTCTGAAAAGAATCTTTACATGAGGCTGGAGAAAAGGTCTCATTGTAATCAATTCCTTCTCTTTTGCGTAAAGCCTTTTGCCACAAGTCACGCCTTATGCCTCTCAATGTTCCCTTGGGAGTCATACTTAGTTTTGTATACCCACTTACGACCTACTTTCTTAGCTCCCTTAGGAATATCCACTAATTCCCAAACATCATTGGAATTCATGGATTTTATCTCATCTTTCATGGCATCTAACCATTTCAGCGATTGTTAAGCTTCTCATGGCTTCTTCATATGTGGTGGGGTCATCCTCCATATGAAATTCCTCGAGTTTTCATATACTTCAAAATCATCGATATAGCTGATCTTCTAACTCTGTTTGACCTTCTAAGGCCCTCATTATTTTGCGCTATAGGGCTGCTGTTGTTCTTCTTCCTCATGCACGACAGGTGGTTCTAATGGATCTGAAGGGCGGGTTCCGCATTCTCATTTGTTGTCGAAGACAGGTGAACTTACAACAGGTTCTTGCCCCATGGTGTCGACACCACCGTAGGTGTAGGAACAATAGGCGACATAAAGTATGATTCTGAAACATTGGAGTAGGGGCATGAACCCGTTTCTCCTCAAGACTAATATCTCGTGCCACCATACTCCCCACGATCACATCATCTTCACACGGCAGCAGGCATGGGATGGGAGGGGGCTCTGTAAGATCTAATTACACTTAGTGGATCTCTAACGAGTAGATCAAGACGGGTAGGACTAATAACAAAAAAGGATGAACGGCAAGTACTCATATTCCTAATATGCATTCTACTACATCTACTTACACTAGATCTACTAACAGTAAAGATCTACTCAACATCTACACTAGTAGATCTACAACTAATGAACAGATACATACTAGATCTACGAATAGTAAAGACATGGGAATAGATCGGGTACAGACCGTCCTTGGTCTTGACGTTGGTGTTGCTTGACTCCGCCATGGGGGCGTCGGTGTCTCCTCTGCACTAGGGCAGCGGCGGTCGGTGAAAGGGCGCCTCCGGCGTCGATCACGAGGGCGGCGGAGAAGAGCTTCCGTCACCGCTTCGCGGTCCTATGGATCGGACTGGGTTTAGAAATGTGGGTGGGGACTGTAGTGGCGGCGAACTTAGGGTACCGTGCCCGGCGCCCCACCCTCCTATTTATATACCGCAGTGTGAACAGGGGCCCTCCAACCATTAGTGGGTTGGGCTCCCCCGATCAGGGAGCGGATCAAGGTTTTGGTTCGGTCCGTTGGGCCCAAAGCAAGGGAGATCAAATACTAACAGGCTCCTCCTTGGCATGGACGCGAGGAGCTCCTCCCCAATGGCACCCACACCGGCCGGCGCGGACATGCGGGAGCTCCAACTCGTCGTCGCTCACGCTGGCGGGCGCCAGGTGTGCGGGAGCAGAGCTGTCTGCGGGAGAAGAGGAGGCTCGCCGTCAAATGCAGCGCCGCCGTGGCTAACCTTCGAGGAAGCACGAGCTGCGCGGCTAGCCTAGTGACGCTGGGTAGCGTGGTAACAGCTGAGGCGGCCATGGAGGGCGACCTTCTTTGATCTCCTTCGATGCTCCATGCCAGCGAGAGTCCCTTAGGAGACTGGAAAGCTCTTGAGATGGAGAACGCAGTGGTGTGACATGCATAGCTTGATTCGTCGATTTCGATGTGGGATTTGGGAGAGGAAGAGGAGGACTATTCCAAGGAGAGAGACACTGGCGTGTAGATGTATGGGTGTGCTGAGAGTGAATTGACTGAGGACACAGGTGGGTGCGGTCACTGCAGTGTGGTGTTGGGAGAGTGGGCCTCGGACGGATTGCTCTGACAGTGCTAGCTTTGAAATAAAAAATGGGAGCAGCGGCCTGCTTCTTTACCTGTTCCTTTCCTTTGCTTCACTGCCAAAGTCTTTCCATCAAATTTCCTGTACTGTTGAATCCTATAGGAAAGCATATGAATTCCTACAGTTTTCCTATCCCTACCCTATTCCTATCCTGCGTTCCCTTTGCATCCAAAGGGGGCCTAAATTAGGGCAGTGGACATGACAGATAAACATTAAAATAGTGGCAAAACACATAGATAGCAACTAGTACATTACAAATCACTCGGATTAGGAATGATATTGGGCTTATCAGGGTACGTATAAGACAAGCGCTAATCAAAAGTTCAAAACCTATTTTGGCCGCAAAGGGATAAAAAGCTTAATTACCCCACCAGCCTGCATTTCTTTTCAATAACTTTATATCCACTAGAGGCTCAACATCTTCTCTCTTTAGACCGAGCAAGTATAAAACAGTTAGGGTGTAAATCGAATCAAACATTTTAATTTAGGGATTGCATGGACATAGGCTAAACACGAAATTGTGGGAGTGAATTTGAGTTTCCAAAGAAAAAAAAAAGCTGATTTTGGTAATCTGATCTAGATGATGAGATTCGTGGGTGCAGCAGGGCTCAGGAACGACGATAATTGGTGATGGATCGGATCTTGGAAGGTCAAGCCGTAACGTAATCGAGTCCATTAACAGAATCATGGACGACAACGCACCCAAGGCGAACCGACACGACCCGCGGCGGCGTCGGCATGCTAAAACGATTTCGGCACGGCTGAGCCGCTGAGGTAACATATCCATGTGTCGAAGTCGCCGTCCGCCGCTGGAGAGCTTCGACGCTGCGACAAGAAGATGATGGACGCCGATCAAGGGAACGTTGTCGTCGAGGGCTGCCCCGGAGGCGGTGCCGATCGCATCAGCGACCTCCCCGACCACCTCCTCCACCGCATCCTGATCTGCCTTCCGAGCACCGCCTACGCGGCGTGCACCAGCGTCCTCTCCGTCGCTGGCGCCGCGTCTGGACACACCTCCCCGAGCTCGCCCTCCGGGAACGCAGCCCGGAGCGCGTGGACGGCGCTCTGGCCGCGTGCTCCGCTCCGGTCCTCCACCGCCTCGAGATCCGTTTGTCGTGCGAGCCGCGTCATGTCACGGCGGAGCATGTCTGTTCGTGGCTGCGATTCGCCTCGGAGCGCCTAGCCGGCGAGCTCTGCCTCTCGTTGCCAGGCTTATTGCGCGGGGAGGGGGAGCTCGTGCTTCCCGTATGCGCAAGGTTTACGGCCATCAGCTTAGCATCCGCCCCGGGCTTTAGTGTGCGCCTGCGCCTGCACCACGCCGCCGGCATGTTCACGGCGATGGCCGCCCTGACAATGAAGTACGCCACAATGGAGAGCCGCGAACTGGAAGAAGTCGTGTCCCGCTGCCCACGCTTGAAGGAGCTCGTCCTGGAGAACATCACCCTGTTGAGCAGAGATAATACCCTCTGTGAGGTCTCTATACGATCGGACACACTTGAGAAGCTACGGGTTGCCTATGAAACGTTCCAAGACCATCTGCTCCAAGTTGCCACCCCAGAGCTCCAGGAGTTGTCCCTGATGAGCTTATTGGGTATGGGCATCTACGCTTACATCGTCGCCCCCAAGCTCTCCAAAGTTTGCTGGAGCAATTTCTACGATCCCAGGAGTCCGTGTCACAAACTAGTGGCCGGGCGCCATCTCAAACGGCTGGAGCTAAACGATCGGTCTTTGGCGCTGTTGGATGGTTTCGACGCCGTCGACGAATTGGACCTGGATATATTTATTCCAGAGGTATCATTCTGGCCTATCTATCGTTTTTTTTTTCGCGAGCAAGCATATAGCTTGTATTTCATTAAGAGGAAAGGAATGGTCGTAAGACCTACACAATACAAATCAAGAGCAGACGGCGAGCGGCCGTCGAAAAGAAAGAACGCCCTATCTACCGGATACACCGCAATGTTGTATTACATTAAAGAAGGAATGTGCGACCAACTCGAACTATAGCCGCCCTATCTATCGTTAGATAGATTCTTAAATCTATTATCATAATGAACTTATTATTTAGAAACTACAAATGTTAATAATAATATTATATAAATCTTGTCAAATTTAAGAAAATTTGATCAACATGAATACTATGGTGACATTTATTTAGAGCATGGTTAATAACACCCCATGCCAGCAGTAGGCTAATAGCCAGGGTCATTTTATTTACAGACAGCTATTTAGCCCGGTTAATATTATGTATTAACTATTTAAATAGTTGTAGAAGGGATAGTAAGTATTTAATTTTTCTCGTACACCGGCTGGGACAGTAGCTTATTTCCTTGTACCTTGCGCTTCAAGCGGGCGAGAAGTGAGGCGCTGGCTCCACACAGTCTCTCTCCAATGTAGCCCTTTTGTTCTATTGACATGAACATTTTTTTACCGACTAGTACGCATTAATACATTTGCTCTTAGGGACGGAGGGAGTATGTAGTATAAACTAAACTTGAATATCATCGTTTAATTTGATGATAACTGGTTTTCAGAGCGCAGGTGGATACCGAAGAATTCTCGAGGACACAAACAAAATTATCAAGTGTGAGGCTTTGGTCGTAAGAATTTTGTCCGTGTCGCATGCTATTGAACCAATAATATTACATCTTCTCCAGAAATGTGTTGGTCTAAGAAAACTTGTCGTGCGGCGGAGTGGTTTCGAGGTAACTATTACTTATACAATTTTTTTTATATATTGTATAAAGAACGTGCTTTTATGCAAGTTAGTTTAGATTGATAATAATATGCAAATCGTCAATTAATAGTACACCTTTGATTAAATCGCTCATGTATAGTTTCAACATAGTTGTTCTGGATTCTGATGTACAGCTAGATCGATGGAGGGTAACTTTTCTGGTCTTAAATAGTTTTTTTTTTTTTTTTTTTTTTTTTGTTCTTTTCAGCCTTATCCATGCAAGTTATCAAGCTGCCCATGTGACTTGACGCAGAATCATTTGATCACAAACGGCATTGTGTTGGATTCACTCCAAGAGGTAGTAGTAAAGGGGAGGCGTAGATGCAACCAAACTTGTGAGATTGTTGCAAAGATGCATTCAGAAAAAGGTGCACTACATTACTATACCATAATGTAATAGACAAAGGTATATGTGTCGTAGAAATTAGATTGATATGCTGCTTGCTGCTAATCCAAACAATAAAGTCCAAGTCGCCATACGTTAGTTACTTAGTTCTATGTAATGGTCTGTGTAGGGTTTACCTGTGAAGCAGTGAACAGTGGGGTGATTTTACTATTGAAATTCTACGTATGACAAATGCCATGAAATTCTCGTCATAATCTCTATTGCGCCTTAGTCACCCTAATCCAACTATATGTCTTTTGCCTGCACACAGACTGCTGTTAACTTGTGTGTCAAACTCTTGAAGTACATTTTTTTTTTGAAGAAAACTCTTGAAGTACATTGTACACCTCTTTCCATCGATCCTTTGTATATCGGTAATGCTTCGGTTCGTGCGTCCGATGCCAGCACAAATCGTCGGGCGGCTCTATATATAGGAGGCCCGCCGCCCACGCGTCCGCACCCGTTCTTTTTATTAGGCTCCTACGATCTCATCCACATGACTCTGTGCTTCTTTCTTATACTTTCTCCATTCTCATTCGAGCTTGGAGCTCTGCACCACGATGTCCACACCTTCCTTGTCCTATCCGTCAACAATTGGCTAGCTAATACAGATCGACAAAATCAGCACACACGCCCCAGCCTCACTGTTTTTCTTTTCTCGAATACGCAAAAAACTTTGCATCTTTGTATTTAAGTAGGAAATTTTTTTACATCATTCCAAAGCGTGCATTGGGAGAGAAGATTTTTACATTATAGGCGCGGCCTCCCACAAAAAGGGGTTCCATGCTGATTACTTGCGAAATAGACAACAAAGCTTGCACGCCCGGCTTTGATCCATTGATCGGCGGTTTGCTTGATGGTGCCTAAAAGCTGGCTAATAGTGGATGGGGAGCTGCGAAAGCATTGTGCGTTCCTTTCTTTCCAAATTTCCAATGCCACTGAGGCAAACAGTGTGTCGGCCCCTTTCCTCTTGCCACCGTTCCATCTATAACACCAATAGTCCCACCAAGCTAGCAGCGATGTGCCACCCACCTATGAGCGATCGGCGCCAAGTACCGCTAAAATGAGCCCACCACACTTGCTAGGAGAAGGAGCACTCAGCTGTTACTATTAGAAGCCTGATGAATTGGCAACCCGGCACACGGGAGCTACTGTGGCTCAAAAGTCGGCACCTTTGTCAGGTCGTCAGCCTTTTTTTCCTTCTCCCTTGGTGGCTATCAATACATGTTGGCTTGTGGAAACTCTCGTTCATGGCAAAATTGTTCATGGACATTGCTTCAATTGAAATAAAGTTTTCAAGCTGAGTACGAGAGAAAAGGCGATGAAATATCAGTTTTGCCCCTAATTCTTTCATCTTCCTTCCCTCGTTCTCATTGTAGCTAAGATTTTGCTAAGTGTGTTGTCATCTCTACTGCAAAAGAGTTATGCAACCAACAAAGCTAGGTTCCAATTCTCTCAACTGGCCTATCAATGAATATATAGGAAGTTAAAGCACACAACCTCTAAATACACAATGTAAATGTATAGAAGAAGCTCTAAGTACACAATGTAAATGCAGCATGTAAAGGCGATAGTGATGCAAACTCCATTTGACACCGCCGATATATATTTTTATCGAGATATCGAGAAGCGTGCAAGCTTCTTCCCTAAGCCGTCGTAAGGGCCAAGCTCCCGGTTGGATAACTCTATGGATAGCGCTAAGGCCGGGACGGAAAACTTCGAGAAGCTCATTAGCTCGCTCGGCTCGTGGGTCGGCTTGGCTCGACTTCGGCTCGGCTCGTTAGACTAACGAGCCGAGCCAAGATTTTAGCTCGTTAGCTATATCGAGCCAACTCGTGAGCTAGTTCGTGAGCCAAACGAGCTATACATACAAGGAAAAAGTAGCAAAATCTATATTAGTTTTGTATTACTTTATGTCGTGCATTACATATGTTAGCACATATCAAGTTTTTTTCAATCTAAGGTTCCTAGATGTATTATTTTTTTATATTATTATAATTTTAAATTTTAGATAAATACAAATTTTATATTTTGGATATTTTTGTCCTTGGCTCGCAAGCTTAACGAGCTAGCTCGAGCTTTTAACAAGCCGAGCCGAAGCTGGACTTTTGACTCATTAAGATAACGAGCCGAGCCGAGCTAGCTCATTATCCTAACGAGCCATAACGAGCCGAAGCTGGACTTTTGGCTCATTAAGATAACAAGCCGAGCCGAGCTAGCTCGGTATCCTAACAAGCCATAACGAGCCGAGCTGGTTCGTTATCCCGCCTTTAGATATATCTTAACGAGCCAACTTTCTACATGCACAAGTGGGTCTTGACAAGCCTCACGTCTAATTTGTTCGACTTTGGACCTTCGACCTAACCGCCACTAGCTTCGTTCCCTACGGTACACGGTGGTGACCATACACTATAAACGCAGCTTGTATCGCAAGACCGAAGCCCCTCCGAGCACTAAGGGTGCGTTTGGTTGGGGTATATGGCCCAACCAGCCCAACGGGTGCAGCCGACCTTGGTTTTGGTTGCCCGCAGACCAAACACCGCAGCCGCGGGCCCCCGCATGCTTTCCCACCCCCTTCGGCTGCATCCCCAAAAGCGGCGAAATCCTCCGTTTCCCCCGCATGCGAGCTCTGGGAGCTCCTTGCGCGGGCGATGGCGCGGGATCTATCTTTGGTGGGCGCATGCGAGGCGGGGAGATGTGGAGGTGCGCGCGGAAAGCTAGGGTTACCGCCCTCCCCGCGCCATCCCTCCCCGTTATAAGCTCACCCTGCCGGTGCTCTCCTCATTCTTCCACCTCACGCTCGTGGTCTTCTTCTCCACTTCCTCCTGCGCCTCTTGGGCCCCGGTCGTCGAGATCCGGTCGAGGTCACTTTAGTGAGCACCACATCCTTCCGTCTCGATTTGGATTCGGTGTGATTTGGTTCCTGACATTAGGGTTCTTCCTCTCTCTGTCACCCATGCAGCTTACCTCGGATCCGGCTCAGATCTGGTTTCTTCCTCTCTTCTCCGTCAGGTAAACCGGATTTGTGCTCAGATTTGTGTTCTACCTCCCTGTTCCTCTCCGATTTAGGTGTTTTGCTTATTATTTCCATTATTGTCAGGTCCGGATCCGTGCTGGTTGACCTCGTTGGTGTTGAAAAGGCAAGTCCCTCCCTCCAGGTGTTTCGATTTGTGCATGCTGCCAATAGATCTGGCATTTTTCCATGTTATTTCGCTTTTTTTTGTACTAACACTTCTGTATTTGTGTAGGCCCTGCTCCGGCTTTTGGTTGCACCGAGTGATTGAAGAAGCAGCTGTGACGGTTGTTTGCTCGGATCACGTGGTAATATTTGTCTAAACCCCACCTTCCTTTGGTGCCGATGTTGTTAATGTTTGTGATTCTGAGCACATGTTTTTAGCCAATGATGATTGCTTCTCTAGTACTGTTGTTGTTATGCAAGTACATTTAATCTGAGCACATGCTCTGAGCCAATGATTGATGCTTAGTTGCTGTTAATATATAGTATATTAATTCTGAGCACATGTTCTTAGGCAATGATGGTTACTTACCTGCTGTTAATATGATTCTTGAGCACATGTTATTAGGCAATGATGGTTACTTACCTGCTGATAATATGATTCTGAGCACATGTTCTTAAGCAATGATGTGCAGTTAACTTTGTGAGCACATTTTGTTGGTTGCAAGCTTACTGAGTCCTGTGTTTGCAAATTTAATTGTTGTAGATGAATGCTTCTGAGCACAGACGTATGCTTGTGATAAAGGCAGCTGCTTTTGTGTCTGTTGTTTATGCCTACTTGATGACTAGGCTCATGGCATCACGTAGTTCACGGCCTAGGATTACTTATGGCCCAATGTATGTAATGGACTTGGAAAGGCAGGCCAACCTGAACAAAATCTATAACTGCAATGACACAGAGTGCATTAGCATGTTGCGTATGCGTAGAGCTCCCTTTTTCAACCTATGTAATCTGTTTAGGGAGAGGAACTTGTTGAGGGACACTATAAACAGCACTGTGGAGGAACAAGTTGCCATGTTTCTCCATGTTGTGGGGCATAATCAGAGATTTAGAGTGATCCACCAAAACTTGTGAAGCATTCGAACGTGGACAGCATGCAAGTCAAGAAATACCTCTCTATGCTATGAATGAAAGTGGTTCTAACTATAAAGATGGCATTATTTGTTTGCTTGCAATTGTAATTCTCATTCTAGTTGGTATTTTACTTTGGAAGATCATGTGAGCAATGCTTGCAATTGTGCTGTAACATTTAATTAGGACATGCATTATTTCTAGGCATGTTGTGGACTGTGTACAACTTGTTGGTGGTAACCTCACCATTTCATCCAAGTGGTGACTGGACTTGTTTCTATTCAGGCAACCAAACACTGATGTTTGCATTCAAACTTTGCATCTGCATGTGCACGCAGCCAACCAAACAGCGGCTCTCTCCAGCCTGGCTGTGCTGGTCCTGGCAACCAAACAAGGGCCTCCTGCGTGCTCCAAGCCCTGGCTGGACAGAGCCCTGTGCATGCAGATGCAGCCCAGAAAAATCTGAGAAGGGAACCAAACACACCCTAACATGCATGGTGGAGCAAGCAATTTTGGAATTTTGGAGTAACAAAAGTTTGCGTGGAAAAAAAAAATCTGATTTTGGTAGTCCAATCTCGTTGATGGAATTTGTGGGTGCGTCAGGCCTAGGAATTCGTGGTGACCATATACTACAGTCAAGTCCGTGACAGAATCAAGGATGACAACGCACCCAATGCGAACAGACACGAACCGCAGTGGCGGCGGCATGCTAAAAGGATTTCGACATCGGAGGAGGCAACATGCATGCGTCGAAATCGCCGTCTTCCGCTGGAGAGCTGAGATGGCCGCGGATGATCAGGGGAACGTTGTCGTCGAGAACTGCCCCGGAGGCGGGGCCGATCGCATAAGCGACCTCCCCGACCACCTCCTCCACCGCATCCTGATCTGCCTTTTCAGCCTTTGGCGCTGTTGAGTTGTTTCGACGCCGTTGATGAACTGGACCTGGATATGTTCCTTCCACAGGTGTGCCTACCTGAAAGCATTTGATATATCATGAGTTCATGACAACTCGATCATGTCGGTTTTCAGGCTGCAGAAGAATACATGAGAATTCTTCTTCAGGACAACAGAAAAATTAGGTGCGACGCTCTGTAACATTTTCGTCGGTCATGTGGCATGCCTTCGAACCAATAATGCTACATCTTCTCCAAAAATGTGTTAGTATAAGAAAACTTGTGGTGCGACTGAGTAGTGATCTCTGGTAAGTACATCTAATTTACTTATACTAAGTGTTTTTTTTCTATATATAAACAACTTTTCTTTTATACAAGCATCTATATACCCCTTTAATGTTGGTTATAATAATGCAAATCGTCAATTATTGTACACCCTTTAATGTTAGTTATAAATTTAAGATGTACGTCTACCTCTAGGACTATACTCTCATGAGATGATTGCATATATGGCTGTGCTCTTTTCAGCCTTAATTTTCTGATCTTAAATTGCAAATTTTTTTTGTTCTTTTCAGCCTTATCAGTGCGAGTCGTCAAGCTTCCCATGCGACTTGGCGCACAACCATTGATCACAAACGGAATTGTGTTGGATTCACTCCGAGATGTAGTAGTAGAGGGCGATGGAGATGAAAATCAAATCGTGAGACTAGTGAGCTTGTTGTGCAGATGCAGTGAAAAATTTCAGAAAAAGTTGCAAATTACTCTGTCAGCGGGTAATAGACAGAGCAGCTGCTATATGCGTCGAAAGGTCGACATGCTGCTTGCTGTTGATCCAAACAACGAAGTTCAAGTCACCATACGTTAGTTCCATGTATAGGACTTATGTAGGGTACCTTTGAAGCACTGAACAATTGGGGTAGTGTTACTATTTGACATTCTGTATATGGCAAATGCCCATAAAATTCTTGTCATCGTCCACAAATCTCTATTGCGCCTTAATGACCCTAATCCAACTCTGTCTTCGCCTGCGCAACTTGTAGGCTTGTCACTTGTGTGTCAAACTCTTGAAGAGTGGCAAAACCAAGTCCAAGTACATTGTACACCCTGTTTGAGTCCTTTGCATATTAGTTGACAACATTTTCATCTGAAATCATCTATGTAAGGAAAATTGTCTTGAAAAGTAATACAACTTTGTGGTTCAGAGCCTTTTCTATTTGTAATTGTTTAGGGGCCCAAATACTCCTTTAAAATTCATAAAAATATAAAATGAGGAGGATGAGTATCTCGAATGAACAAGTGAGTTACGGGTGGACTGGTTAGGCGAGATATGCACGAGGGCTTGAGGTCACATGGCCGAAGCACGGATTTTTCGCGTGACTCGTGGCTTGCAATCTGGGCACATGGGCTTCTTTTTGCTATTTTTTTTGTCTCGATTTTTTTTTATTTCTAGACAACAATTTATTGAGGCGGCTGTATTTTAAGGCCCACTACAAATAGATTTCTAGACTCGGCTCATGTTCCCAGCGGTCTCTAGAAATTGGATTTATAAAGGCAGCAAACTAGATGTGTCGGCCGCCTCTATAGTAAAATTCTGTAGTTGTGTTTAAAACCACAGTTAGAGGGTGATGATGAATGGCTAAGCAACCAAGAGCCTCTAATAAATTGCCCTCTAAATTTTTTTGGTCTTCCTACCGACAGTGAGGGGGTTCCAAGATGATGCTACACAACTAAGCAATCAAAAAAATGAGGCTAATGCCATGTGAGATGTTATTGAGAGGAAGATGTGGGCAGATTATGAAAGAACTAAGAATCTTAGAAATGATGATAACTTTCCTGAAGCAATGTCCAGTAAATCTATTGAAGACAAAGAGGTTAAAATGAAGAAAGATTACAAAGAAATCAAAAGCATCCGCAACCGAACTGGCATCTCTTGGATTAATGATGCATCAATAATTAGCATATCAGTTGAGATTTGCGTGTGAGGTAATACAAGTTGAATTAATACTAGTATTAATTTATAAGTTGGTGTATGTGTGCATCCTTAAAATAATGATTTAATGTGTGATGAATTCAAAAATAATTGCATTGAGCTTTACACGCCATTTTGTTAAATGCTACTACATTAAACCATATGCACTTATTTTTTTTAATGATGAGATTACTTAACATGGTTGTAAGTAAATTTATTATTAGGAGGATGCAAAAGTTAACGAGGTATGAAAAGAAGAGATTTATATTAGTTGATTCCTGTACCTGTCGTGTGAAGGTAAGCTACATACATTTTCTTATTATCATGAGAGGGATGTTTTTGTAATATAAATTTGATGTCCTAATAGGACAACTTGTTGAAGGGAAGCTTACTTTACTTCTAGTAACCTAATACCACACCATGTAAAAGTTCTGAAGTTGGATCAACATAGAAGACACATACACTTTACAGAAAAACCCATGGCAACAACAACAGGAGGCAAATGTTATTCATCAAATGGTGAGAGACCATGGTCTCTGTAAAGATTTTTGATGAGCCTATAGAACTCATGGTTCAAGGTCAACCTTTCAACTAATGATGAGAGACCATGGTCTCTGTTAGGATTTTATGAGCCCTAGAACTCATGGTTCGGGAACGAGTCGGTAGAAAATCAAGGAACGGAGGCACAATCTACTCATAACTAGAAGAAAAAGATCATGTCATCATATAGTCAAAAATATTGGTAAGCAAGGTTTGGGGGCTGAATGGCGACAACATATGAAGATTGTGAATAAAGAAGTGATTTTTCGGACAATGTTGACAAAGAACAAGAGGTTCAAAGTGAAGACCATATGAGCTCAAGATCGGGGACAACCTGGACCAGCAAAAAGGAAGAACAGAGAGAAGAAATGTTTGAAAGCTTATGCCATGCATTGAAAAAACTATGTCAGAGTTCATGTGTCCTAAAACTGAAGAGGTTGCCAGCAAAAAGCACAAAACTTAACACAAGAAAAAAAAATTCAATGACAAGATGCTTTGCTGTGCTAAAGATCCTTAACAAAGTAGCTATCTGATAGTATAATAGAACTTCTGCTGCAATTTTAATTTGTGATGATGAACCTACCTAGATAGCTAAATTTTCTTGTTATAATCCCTATAGCTTTTGTTGTTAGTACTAAATTTTCTTGTTATGATTTAATACAACACAACTTTTTGTCCCAAGCTAGTTGGGGTAGGCTAGAGATGAAACCCATGGGAAACAAGTTTAAAAGAAACACAAAAATAGGGCACAATACACAAGGTAGAGTTAGTGGTAAATAGGAAAAGAAACAAATGTCATGGTTCAGACACATGGATTGCTTGTCTCCATGTGCCCCTATCCATAGCTAATTCTTGTCGATTTAATCAATCAATAAAATGAATAGGAACCGGAATGACTGTTTGTGCATTATAAGAAGGTTACACTAGCAATTGTTCTCCTTTGTTTTTTTTTTTTTTTTTTGAGAATTACGCATACAGTACAATGCAGACGCCCACACATACACACACACTCACCTCTCTCAACACTAGCAGATCCAGAGATTCCCGAAGTCACCATAGGCGCCTCGTTGACGGAACGTCGCTTACCACTTAGAGCACAACGCCGGTAAATCCTGTAACAAATCCAAGAAAATGCGAGCACCCGTGCCAAGTCGAGACCATCATGGATTATGATATTGTATTTTTTTAGCATGGGCACATGAAATGTTTAGAAAATATAGCTCAATTTTGAATTGATTTTGATGAAGATGTTGAAATAATCTATGGCATGGCTGCAAGATGTGCTCCTTAAAATTATTATTATTATTATTTGGTTTTCCCTCAAGAACCAAGTCTCTCGTTGTTTTACATTATACACTCGGAATCGACAGGACATCTAGTATAGTGAAACAAAATTGGATCGTTCTACTATGATCACCGAGAGGTCCATTTTATTTAGATTATAACTATGTATATCTTTATATAGGTTAGTGGTTGCAACATTTAAAGGTCGCCAAGTTTCATGGAAGCGGATGGCGGTTACCGCTCCCGCTCTAGCTCCCCGCTCTCGCACCCATCGCCCGCCGGCCATCCCTCCACCTCCGGGAACTCCGGCGATACTTCGTGTCCGTCGGCACCGCGCAGAGGCTCCGGGGCCACCGCTCTCCACACATAGCCCTTCTTCCCGCAATCTATCCACTCCAAATCCGATTCGCCAAAACCCTAACACCATCAATGACGGTGGGTCGCCGGAGTATGAGTTGGCATTTCCAACCATTAATCAGTATCAAGTCGATCAACAGTACTACCAACAAGCTTTCCGGTTGATGTTTCGCATGTGAGATTCAGAGTCGGACCGAACGGAACTCAATCCCGTTTGAAGCAATTGGTAGGGAGGAAGTGAAGCCGAAAGCCATTCCAATCTCGCTGAAGTGGAACTCAAGTGCGTAATCTGAGAGCGAAGTTGAACAGAAGAAGTTCGAGCGGCAAAAGTTCGAAGCAGAGGAACCCGAATCCATGGCGGAATGGTCCCTACCGGGCAGCGATCGTGGTTTCGCCCCTCCAAAAGTCCAAATCGTCCCTAGAATTTTAGGTCCTGTCTTTGTGGGATGAGCCACGCCTTGGCGCCAATCGGGATGATCTCGAAAGCCGACAGGGCACAAGAGGAATTTGAGAAGGAGCGGGTGATACATCCAGTTCGATCGGTAAGGGGGCCCGCAGATCCGCCGCCACCAACCCTCCACTTCCCAATCCCCATCCACTCATATCGCAAACCCTAAACGCAATCCTTGGCCACTTTTGGCATTCATCCACCAAATCCTTTGCAAAAGCTGTTCAAACCAGATTTGCACCTACCGTAAAGGTTGGCATGAACCGCGGAGGTGGAAACCGCGGCTGGAGTAGTAGGGGAGATGGGGGAGGAGGATGGAATGGGCAACAGAAACAAGGGGAGTTGCGGCGGTGGTGGACGGGCTCGTTCGGTGGATCAGGTGGAAGCAAAGAAGCAATAATTCCCCGGCTAGGAAGGATCGAGAACCAAGAGGCGGATAAAAGTGACAAAAGCTTGGGAAGTGAGCCGCTTAAGAATCAAGACAAAGGAGAAGTGGGAGAAGGCTGTACAAGGCTCTACATCTAAGCAAGCTGAAGAAGTGACTGATCAGAGCAGTCAACCTACTACTGGTAAGAATCCTACACCAGCTGGGGGTGATGATGCTGAGGGGAAATCTGATAGTAAAGCTAAGGGAAAACTGGCTTGTGAGATCTGTGGCTTGTTCAATCACACTACCCAAGAGTGTAGGAGGGCTAAGACAGAAGTAGAAGGCGTAAAGCCATGTGAAAACTCGTGGATTGACTAACCATATCACCAAGGATTGTAGGAAGATTAGATGTGAGTTATGTGGATACCTAAATCACTGCTTTTATGATTGTAAGATGGGGCTTGCATGGCACTTTGGGCCTGAGTTATGTGCAGCTCAGGTAGAAGATCAGAGTTTCTTTTTCATAGAAGAATGTATTGATCCCAGTGTTGCTAAGCAGAGAGAGAGAGCATTGGTGTGGTCAATATCTTAAAAGGCTAAGCAACTGCTAGGCAAGTGGAGCAGGAATTTGCCTTCCTGGAGGGAAATTCAAACTGGCAATGGAATGCCAGAATGGCAGATACCAACAGGTTTGTGATGAGATTCCCAAGTGCTGGCTCTTTACATGATTGGAAGAGATTGAAGGGCTTGGCTATGAACTTTGCTGATGCATTCATGAAAGTTGAAGTGTGGGATGCATGTCTCAATGCTAAGGGGACTTTACAGCAAGCATGGTTCAGGGTGGGGGAGATACCAGCTGATCAGAGGTCTCTGAGAACTATAGCAAAGGTTTGTGGACTGGTGGGAAAGATTGCTGAACTTGATGAATCAACAAGATACAAAGCTGAATATGTGAGAGCCAAGATTGCCTGTAGAGATGTCCAGAAAGTGCCTGCAACTGCTGAGGCTTATCTGGGAATGAACAGGTTTATCTTTACCTTTGAAAGAGAAGTGAAAGAGAGTCGGAAAGGGCAAAACTTTATCTAGTGGGATCAAGGTTGGTGATGGAGATCATGCTGCTAAGAAACACAAAGTTGATGTTCGAGAAAGGAACACACCACGTGAATCGTGGGCAAGAGCTTGCGCCTAACCAACACACCGGGTCCTAGCAAGTCCGCTCAAAAGCAAAGGTCGACCGAGAATGATGAGGAAGTTGTGACTCGGGAAGTAATTGCTATGTCATCCCGCACTAGCTCTAAATCAATGCAAGATGGTGTTGAGATGGATGAAATTCAAGTGGACCTGTTAATGACGACAGTGAAGCAAAGGATCGTTGATGATGCTGATGAGTTCTTTGAGAAACTGCAACAAAGTGGTATCATCAGTGACAAGGACAATACAAACTCAATCAAAGACATGGACATAACAGCTTTCCATGTTTCTGTGGATAAAAACACAGATGGAATGGGGCTGATTCATGCTGATATCAAAGAGCAAAGGAATCGGTTTGTGATGGACAAAGACAAGGATATTATCATGGCTTCACAGAGAGCACAATCACCGAGGACGAGTGGTGATACCGAGAAACCGAATGAAAGTTTATGTGAAGAGAAGCTTGATGAGGAAGTAAACAAGGTGGTCCGGATGGAGAGAAGGAGGAGTGAAAGGCTAAAAAGGATTTTCTCGTTAACTACCCAAGAGAAGAATGAGGCTATGGCTAAAAAAAGAACTCGAAGGTACATCTCACTCCTCCGCTTATGTTTCAAGCACAAAAAATGATATGATGACTGTTAATATTAATACAAATAAGATTGATTCTATGTCCTTTGATACAAGTGTGAATAATGATAGTTCTTTACATAGTACTAGTAGTAATATCTTGCCTGCTTTTCGATATTGAACCTATAGCTAGTTGCTCGATGAAAGTTTGCATGATATAACAAATAAAATGGGTGTGAAGGTGAATAATAGTGATTTTGCTACCTTTGATGTTGTTAGGGAATTAGAAACAAAGGAGAAATAATTTATACATAAAAACATAAAAATAAAAATGAGAAAAGTAAGGTGGAGATAGTAGAATTCCAAGTGGATTCTCAGAGCGTATGAATGGTGAGGAAGTCGTGAAAGTGATGATATGGAAGATTTGGAAAATTTATCAAAGAACATGAAAAGTCGGGTTTCTGGAAAAAGAAAAAGTGAAAGTTTCCCTACGTGGGGAGGATACAAAGCAAGGAAAACAATGACAGTTTTGAGAACAAGAGCAAGTCTCTTGATGATGGGAGGAAGAAAAGCAAAAGAAAAAAATAATGATTAGTGGTTTAATATGGAACTGTAGGGGTATCGTAAAACCGGTACTCCAACCTTCCTAAAATCTCTTATTGCCGAAAGTACAAATTTCATTTCATTGACCTGCAAGAAACTATGGTGGTCAAATTTGAAACATATATGTTCAGAGAATGGGATCACAGACAGAATACATGTGGATGTGGAATCCATCAAAAGGGAAGTCCGGTGGTATTTTAATTGGCATTTTATTAGAAAGGTTTGATGTGGGGTCTTTTAAACAGGGTGAATTCATTCTCGCAAATGAATCAGGATAAACCATTGAAAGTGAAATGGAATTTAATGATAGTTTATGGAGTCTGCTAGAGAAGAGCATAAAACCGCTTTCCTATTTGAATTATCAAATTTTTGTGCAAATTCAGCTTGAACCCTACATAATTGGGGAGATTTCAATATCATTAGATATTCTTATGAAAAAAAGTACTTTATCCGGAGTACATAGACATACTCCAATGTTTAATGCCCTTATTCAATTTTATGAGTTGAGGGAATTGATCATGTCTAGTGGTACTTTTACGGACTAACAATCAAGATCCTCCTCGTATTAGAAAAACTGGATAGAATCTTGATGACCAAAGAATGGGAAGATATGTTTCCACGCACAACATGTAAGGAAGTTGCCAAGGGAAATTTCAGATCATAACCCTCCGATAATATCTTTTGGTATGATCTGGACAAAAACCTCGCAATTCAATTTGCATTTGATTTGAACTGGTTAAAAAATCGAATTTTATGAGAAAGTAGAGGAGATTTGGGCACTGACCTTGTAGAGCTAAATCGCCTCGATAAAATACAAAGAAAAGAACAAGTTATTTAAACAATACTTCAAAGGATGGGGTTTCATATTCAAGGGGAATGGAGGAAAACAAGAAAGAAATTTCAAGAGGAATTGGGGGATTTGGAAACAATTGAAGAAATGTATGGGTTGAACCATGAACAAGTTGATGTAAAAGCCTTTTTATTATTTGAATTTGAACAGTTTACGTGAGGAAGAGACTTATTGGCATAGTAGAAGTCATGAGAATTGGTTATTAAAGGGAGATAGCAACACGCTTATTTTAATAAGTGTGCTAGTGGTAGAAAGAGAAAGAATACCATTTTTTCCCTAGAAGATGACTCGAAATATTGAAGGGGATGATAATCTTTTAAATCATGCTACTGAATATTATAGGGAATTATTTGGACCATCAGTGGTCTATGATGTCTCTCTAGATGAATCTTTTGGAATACTATACCACACATTACGGTTGAACAACAAGAGTCTTTAGTAAGACCAGCCATCGAGAAGGAAGTTAAAGAAGCACTTGACCAAATGGAAGCTAATAAAGCCCTGGGCCCGATAAGATGCCCATTGAGTTCTATCAAGCATGTTGAAAAATAGTTAAAAAAAGATGTTATGCAGCTCTTTCATGACTTTTATGAGAACAAGGTGGTCATTAGTAGGTTAAACTATGGGATCATCACTCTTTTACCAAAAGTGGTCGATCTTTGCTAGAATACAAACAATATAGACTCATTTGCCTACTAAAATTTGTTTGTATAAATTAGTGACAAAGACATTAACAAGAAGATTAGAGCAAGTTGTTGCAGATATTATTCATGAGACACAAACAACTTTTATGAAAAATAGAAATATTGCATCAGAATTGCTTGTTTGCATGAAATTTTGCATGAAACAAAGAGGAGAAAAGAAATAGGGGTGGTATTAAAACTTGACTTTGAGAAAGCATACGATAAAGTTAGTTGAATTTCTTCATTTATGTGTCTTGAGAAAAGAGGCTTTGGAGTGAAATGGACAAATTGGATAAAAACAAAGGTTGTTTCAGGTGGACAGATTTAGTGTCAAAATTAATAACAAGATTGGTCCATACATTAAGAGCTACAAAGGGGTGAGACAAGGAGACCCTTTATCCCCCATTCTTTTTAATATTGTGGCTGATTGTTTGACAAGAATGGTTCAACAAGCTCAAAGTAATAATCGGTTGTTGGTTTGATCGGTCATATTATTCCTACAGGGGTAGTTTTATTACAATATGCGGATGATACCATTGTTTTTTAAAACATGGGATCCAAAATGCTATAAATATGAAGTTGCTGCTATATATGTTTGAAATGTTATTTGGTCTTAAGATTAATTTCAATAAGAGTGAAGTTTATATGATAAATGATGAGGAAAATTGGGGAATGCAATATGCTGATATTTTTAACATCAAATTGGTTTGTTTCCAATAAAATACCTTGGTGTACTGTGGGGGCCTAGTAGGCTCAAAATTAAGGACTGGTTACCTCTAGTAGAGAAAGGAGAGGAAAAACTTGATGTCCGGCAAGGTGGTTTGATGTCTATGGCTACTAGAACAGTTTTAATTGAATCCGGCCTAAATAATACACCAATTTATCACATGTCGGTTTATCTTCTACCAAAGGGAATGTAGGAGTGATGGATAAACAAAGAAGAACATTTTTTTGGCAGGGAGGGAGTGTGAAAAGGAAATACCATTTGATTAAATGGGAAATCATTTGCAAGAGCAAAAAGAAGGGGGTTTAGGTATCAAAGATTTGAGAAAAATGAATATTAGTTTGATGTGTAAATGGTGGTGGAAATTAGAAAAAAGAAGAAGGTCTTTGGCAAACTATAGTGAAATATAAGTACTTACAAAAATAAGAATATTCATGAAGTAAGTCATAGGTTGGGAGACTCTCCTATGTGGGCTGATCTCGTTGAAAATTAAAGATATCTACCGCGGGAGGCGGGGGTGAAAATCAATAAGGGAAATGCAAATGATTTTGGCAAGATTCTTTGGTTATATGATAGAACTTTGATGAGCTTATATCCGTAATTGTTTTGTCTCTCTCGAAAATAAGAATGTCTCAGATTAGAAGTAAGAAATGGATGTACTATGTCTTTCGGGAGATGGTTATTTGGGGATTTGCGGGGTTTCTTGGAACAAAATCTTAGATGATATGAATATGTTTTGTTTTAATGATACCCCGATCATATTTTTTGGAGGTTGTCAAAGAAAGCTAAATTCACCGCTAAAACTGTTTATGAGGCTCTAACCATATCGATGCCGGTTTATATCATAAAAACATTTGGAAGAGCAAAATTTCAGAAAAAAATTAAGATCTTTCTGTGGCGAGATGACTAATGATGCTGTGCTCACTAAAGAGAATTTGTTAAAAAGAAACTGGAATGGTAATCTTGAATGTGCTTTTTGTGATCAACTAGAAACTTTGGATCATCTTTTTTCTTGTGCCCCTGTTGCAAAATTAGTTTGGACAAGTAATAGCTAAGAGTATTGGGGCAAGCAACATTCCACAAAATCTTGAACAATGTTGGGAATGGTGCAAATGTTGGTTACCTTATGGTAATGAATTTCATGCAATGGGTATTGGTGCTTTTGCTGGTCGATTTGGAAGTGTAGAAACAAAGCTGTTTTTGACAATAAGTTGATGAGCAATCCAATAGCCATTTTCTGTCAAGCTCATGCATATATGATGTTTTGGTCGGGTTTATATGATGTTCCGAAAAAAGAATTATGGATTGAAAGTGCTAATGTCATGCTGAACATAGCAAAGGATATCCTTGCCAAGCAAACCAACAGAGAGATCGACCACCGCTGCTCCAAGACGATGAGGAAGACCAGGCGGCGCTCAAGATGGTGCTCGAGTCATCACTACGATTGGCTTCCCCGTGCTTAGGAAGCGTGAGGTCGGAATCAAGCATCTTGAAGGAAGTCTGATCGTGTGTGGTTTTGGTTTGTGTTGAGTTAGTTGTAAGTTGAAGTTGCTATGGGTCGGGTGTCGACCAAACAGTTTTAGCAGTTGTTAAAAACTTTGGTTGGTTAGTTGCAAGGTGAAAAACTTTTAGCGTTGCCAGTTGTGGTCGCAAGGTCCCGGTTCAAGATCCGGTCGATCGGTAGGATCTTTTTCGGGCATGGTCGCCAAAATCTTTTGCTACTCTCTGTAATCTCTCGAGAATGCTTTTTGTATTTCCGTTCATGCAATGGAAATGGGTAATTTTTGTCCCGGTTGGAAAACATTTAAAGGTCGTGCAAAATCAAAGCATTTATTGGTCGAGCATATTGTTTGATGCTAACAGTTCCTTCAACCATTTATTCAATTGTTTTTAAACATTAATTTATGTCCTAAAGTCCTTGTATTCGAGCTTAGAAGCTAAGAACAATCCGAGGCTCACTCTCATGGATGTCGCCGGTGCACTGCAAGGTCATGGTTGGAGCTCGCTTGCGTGGAGCTCTCTTGTGTTCTTATGTGTGTCCGTGTACTGAGCATATCTCCCTTGCATAGATGGGCACAATGTTCTTTGCTCCAATTTGATGCTCCAATATAATGTTCTTCACTGTTGATGTTCAATTGTGTTCTCATCTGAAATTTACTCTTATATATTTGTAAGGTTGTTTGATTTTGTGCTTTGATATGAAACTTGTTTGTTTTTGAGCTACAATTTGACTCACGCTGACACAGAACGTTCAAACACCATTCAGTCATATTACTGCATTAGCAGATTCTCCTCACCCAAAAACAGGCGTGCAGAGTCCTGCCGGCAAAAATAAAAGACTACTCTACGTGTATGAATGTGTAGTCGGCTATAGTCGCTCTGCACATAAACCTCTCTCGTTCACGGTTCACACCACAGCTTTAGTACTTTCCATTTTTGTCTCAAGAGAAAATGGATGCGGAGCTGACGAACGCCAGCCGTGCATCTCAGAACGGACGTCTTGTATGAACCTAACGGCTCGTAGTGCTATATGCTGGCCGTGCGCGCGTTCCCGCCAACTCATTCCGAGCTTGAACTTGATGTGAGTCCGCTGTTCAGAGTTAAACCATACCATTTCTGCTCGGACGTCTCGGCTACAAAATCCCTGTGATCTCCCTCCTCCACCGATCCTCACAGCAGCAAGTCGCGCCGCCACAAAACCCTAGAACCTTCTCTGCTTCTGACCCTCCTACCAGGCCCGTCCTCTAAGCTAGTAGATCGACTGTCATGGCTCACAATGGTAGCGTGAGAGTCTCCCGCTCCGGCGACGGCGAACCGGAAGATACTCGGGATCGGATCAGCGAGCTCCCGGACAGCCTGCTCCATCTGATCCTGGTGCTGGTGCCCCTCGTCGACGCGGTCCGCACCTGCGTGCTCTCGCGCCGCTGGCGAGGCTTCTGGAAGCGCCTCCCGTTGCTCTCCTTCGACGACATCCAGGCGCCCCGTGTGTCGCGCTTCACGGACCTCGTCGAAGGCGTCCTGCGCGGGTACGCCGACGACGTCGACATGGGGACCTGTACGTCTCGGTCAAACGCCGCGACAGCGTCGACGACCCCGTCGGCTTCGTCGCCTCCTTTGGCCGACCTCGCCGCTCAGCGCATCTCCGGCAGGTTCGGCCTTTATCTGTCCCCTGCCGCAGTGAACCTGTACCCGGGGTGGAGCTCCGACAATATGGATGACGACGACGAGGAGGGAGGCGGTGGCGGCGCTCCAGCTGCCGTGCTTCCCGAGGGTGACAGAGCTGTCCATCACCTTCGTGGGCGTGGAGCTCCGCATGCCGACCATAGACACGTTCGCCAAGCTGACCAAGCTGTTGATCTCCGGCGTCCAGTTTAAGGACGGCGGCGAGGAAATCAGCCGAGTCGTGTCGCTGTGCTGCCCGTGCATGGAGACGCTGGAGCTGCACAGGATCCACGGCCTGAGGAGGCTCAAGGTCATCGCGAAGTCACTGGTGAGCGTGGTCCTTTCCAAAATCCTGGTGCTGGAGCAACTCCTGTTGTCGGCCGAAAACCTCCGCCACTTGCTGGTGGACAAGTGTTTTGTGCTATGCAACGCCCGAGCCTTCATGTTCCTCGAAGTGCCGGCGTTGGAACAGCTCCTTTGGCAAGACCGCTGCCCCGAGGAGATTCATCCCTGGACGCTACCTAGCTGCCTCCGGAGGCTCGTTTTTGCCGAGGTCGAGCTCAATTATCTGTTTGGCGATGGAGGCCGGTCTGATTTCACAAGGATCCTGCAGCTTTTCAAGTGTGTTGATACTCTTCGTCTGGAATTCCCTGCTTCACCGGTACGTAAGTACTATATAAACTAGATATGTGCCCTCGTCGCGCATCTACTCTAGTTAAGCGCTCTAGTAGTTTATGTACTATATATTATATGAAATGTGAAGCTATTTTGAAGAGAAAATTTTACTTTATACATATATAGTCTGTGCTTGATGGACCATTGTATCTTGATGATGACAAGTGATGATTTGTAAGAAAACAATTACTCATCAATCGATTTAAATTAATTAAGATGCATGTTGTATGGTAGAGCTAAACAATGTGTCTAATAAAGATTATTGTTTGGGACCGTACCTTTTTGCAGGATCGTATAGGTCCACAGAATTTTATAAAGAATGCAAACCTTCCTTGTTATTCAGAATTGGAGTTCAAGGTGAACCACACTAGTCACAGGTTTGGCCCAACAGTTGTAAACCTTCTGAGGAAATGTAGTTGTGTGAAAAAGGTGACGCTTCAGATGTTCAGTAGCAGCTGGCAGCTGGTACGTATGACTCTTATATATGACTATCCATTTTGCTCCTCTTTTGTTAACATGACTGTGTCTATATATCAAAGTCAATTCAGGTATTGATGATTAGACGTACTATTGGTATTATTCTTTCACTGCAGGCTAGGTACATTCCATGCCCATCTAACTGCACCTGTCGTCAACTATCAGTCTGGAGAGACAATGCCATCAACTTAGACTCTCTAGAATGGGTGGCAATGTATGAGTTCCGCGCCACACAAGATGAGAGGAGTACTATATACTACATTATGAGAAATGCAAAGCGCCTGCGCTTGGTTTCTATACTATTCTCTTTGGGTGCCAATCCAACAAAAAGGTTTTTCCGCAAACTCAGCAAATTATCTGCATCGTCAGGATTCACTGTCAAGTTCTACTCCCACTGAAAGTCAGGCCTACATGCATGGAGCACGATGGCGAGCGCGATCAGGCTATAAAATAAAAAGAAACTGAACTGCTGTGGTGCCTTGTCAGAGTTATCAAGAACGTCATCTTTGTGTTGTTTCCTTGTTATTGTTGCTTGTTGGAGTATTTCTTCTTCTGAGAGATATCCTCAATCTGTTTTATTTTTCAATCTGTTATATTTGCATTGTATGATCAAACTTTAGTCACTAAGTTAATACAAAATGGCCGAGTTTGTGCTATGTTTGAAGTCAGCATATATCATTTCAATTTGTTTGAAAGTTGTCATGCTTGACTCTTGACATCTGCAATGTTCCATGATAGTTTTGCTTATTGATATGCTTGATCCTTTTAGTATACATGATCCATCGTCAAACCATGAGAGATAATTTAAAGTGACGAACAAGGGTAGCATTCTAAAAGCGCATATCTAGCTTTAAGCGGTTATTAGAAGATTAGAAGATAACATGATGAAGGGACTAATGTATTTCATGAGAATTCAAGGTATTTACTCCTAGATAAAATTGATATGTGATGGACCAAGATCATAAGGATGCCCAATATATAGGATCAATTGTCCGGCAAGAAGATGGGCCGGCTGAAGGTCCGTAGAGGATGCAGAGCATGGTGTTTGTTTTCGAAGCCTACAAGGACAGACCTAGTCGGATTAAAGGAAAGTCAATCTCTGTACCAGAACTATAGCTCTTTTTGGTGTAACTAACTAGGACTAGATCAATGTACATGCCCCTTTGTCTATATAAAGAGTGGAAGGGGCACCACTTGTAACATCATCATACACAACAATACGACGTAAGGCAGCACGTCTAACTGGACGTAGGGTATTATGCTATTCTAGCCGCCTGAACCAAAACAAATAGATATTTATGCATTCACCATCGAGACTTTGATGACTCGAGAATATAGAACTAGCAAAGGCGGTCGCGGAGGCGATGATGAGGTTCAGGAGGAGGATGTATCATTTTCGATTGTGGTGTGTTTAGACCAGGCGTTCATATGCTGCCCCATTTTGGCTTTGGTTTTGCCGCGGATGCCAATCCCCACATGGACATTGGAGGGGACAGAGACACATTATGCGGCCTTCATTAGAGTATGGTGGTCCGACTGCACATGAGGTAGCACTAGCAAACTTCATCCAATCAGTAACTTTGCCTATCCAACAACGCCTACTTGCTCCATAGCAAAGGGCCAGTGAAGCCATGAAGGGAGAATAAGAGGTCAAGAAAGCCATCGTAGCGCAACGCACGTCTAGCAGCCATTGCTTAGTCGCGTGGTGGTGACGCCATGCAGGCAGAGCGTAGCAAGGCAAGTGATCATGAAGCGGCTAGGCGTCACATGGGAAGAAGATGAAACTCTGGAGATGACCTTGTTGCACTACATCAACCCCTTCAAGGTCCAATATATTACCTTGTCATCAAGGAGTTGGTGGCGCTCGGTGGGTCTTGACAAGCCAACCATGTCGAGGTAGATCA
>JADLZK010005401.1:0-12182 GCA_015847255.1 Hyparrhenia diplandra
TAGCAAGACACATGATATTATATTAAACTTCTTACTTGGATCGGGAGTTGCTACAACGCTATCACACCTTAAAAGTACACATGCTTTCAAACAAAATTTCTCTCCAGATAAGAATAATCTTTTAATAACTTTCAACTTACCCATATTACCTTTTTACCTTTTGGGGCTTATAACCTTTTCTTCAATCTTGGGTAATTGAAAGATAGAAACGATCAAGTCGAGCACTAAATCTCAAACTCTTTTGATCAATTGTCCTTACGGAGTTTTTTTTTTTTTGGTTTTCAAATAAAACTCAAAGTTTCCCAAGATGACTCTGTCTAATCTCTCATTTGTGGTATTTGTGGATCCTCTCTAAGGCAATAAGGTAGTGTTGCCTTTCTCTCATAATATGTAGTATTTTTTGGCTAAGGCAAGAGCACACTATGCCTTCTTCTCTCTCACCCTATATCTGAGGCTTATATATCTGGAGCTCATAGGTAGGAGAAAACTTTATTTACTTACTAAGCATATATTGTAAATTCAAGCAATGGATACAAAGTCACAAGTCACACTGATCAAGTGGTGCATGTGTATGGTGGATAGAATATAGATGGTAAAGAATATAGTAAGGTAGGGAATAGATGATGGGAAATCTTACTTTTGCTCCTTAAAGAATCATCTCTCTTTTGGAATCTGAAAACTTTATGAGAACTTGGGTCGTATCTTTTCTTTCTTTTTATGGAGAGGCGAGCATCTAAGTACTCATTGTTTTCATCGGACACTTTTCCATTCTTTTACTCTCCTTTATTCTTTCTTTTTCTTAGGGAGGTAGGCTCTACTCGCCCGTAGGACACTTGTCCATTTTTCATCTCCCCTTTATTCTCTTCTTCTTTTTTTTTAATCTACAACCCAAATCTGTTTTGCAATAACTTTTGAGAGATAAACAAATGTAATGGAGCTTTTGTAAGATATTGGCTAGCAATGAATGAGTGAATGGGTATAGGGAATATTTTTGGTTGCTCTCTCCTTGGATAGAAGTAGAACATTTTTGCTGGCTAAAGTGAATGGATAATGGTATATATATAGTGGGTGTATATGTGGTGGATGCGTACTTCCAAGGTGGAAATAGCATATAAGTGAGTGGAGTCGGGAGTGGAATATAGTGTGATGGAATGAGTGGATTGGAGTGTACATGATCAGCATGACAAGTTTCTAAGGGTCGACAAAGATTGAACAAACTCAATGCAAAGCAAACAGCCTATATATATATCAAAATGTTTTCTTAATCCAAGGAGCATGTATATATGGCTGTGGTAGGAGGTTCACACTCTTGTCACACAGGAACTTATCATGTACATTTTCAATTTTCAAAATATAAATCTCCAGAAATCTAGTGTCACTAGGAGTAAGATCAAGTAGTAGCTCAAACTATCATATATCTTATCCGTCAATTACCTAGACTTTAGAGCAAGCATTTGCAACCCATATGTTTCAGGTTTAGAGTAAGTATCAAGTCAAAGTAATTTTGCAAATGGAGCTCAAGAGAAATTAAGCTTGAAAGCTAGGTACTAGAAAAGTATAACAACAGAGCAACTATTCATCATCTCCATGTTGGCAGATTTTGGGGTTCATTTTAGTTGAGCAAAGTAAACTTAGTGAACACTCTCTCTTGATCCTTTTATTCACACTCTAACAAAAGACTCTTTAAACTACTAGACTCTATAAAACTAGACTCTTAACAAACTTTCTAGCAAACAAAATATTTAACTAATAATATTAATACTATAGATAGATAGATAGATAGTAAGATACTTATCTAGATAATCGGGGTTGCACTCCCCAAGCTAGATTGGAGTGTAATCTTCAATGATGTAGAAGTTGAGGTAGTTGGCAACAAGGATGATGCCTAACATATCTTTTCTCCTCTTGAAATCTGCTGATCTCAAATAGACAACAAAGCTAGTGGAACTTGATTAAGCATTAGGGGTTAGCCACATTGCTTTTATTTGCCTGGGAAATATTTTTTTAGAATTTTTATTTTTTAAAATTTTTATTTTTATATGCAAGAAAAGATAAAGTACTTATGCATCTTTATTTTATTTTTTTATGCCACCACAAAGCAAATAGCCTAGAGGTGTTTAAGCCTCGGGGATATTAGCATGGGGCTTAAAGATTTTCACAAAACAAAAGACAAAATATTTTTTGTTGTTTTCAAATGCAGATATGAGATACTAAAAAGATAAATATAATAGAAAAGATAAATATGCAATGCAGGGATTTACATATGGATAACTTACCGAGTTACCTTTCGGCGAGGATTCGGCGTTTAGAGTCCTCCGAACAGGACTTCAAGTTCTGCTCTTCACTCCCATGGTATATCAGTTGTCACAATCGGTGGCACCGATGATTCTATAGTCTCTTCTGATGATGTTCTGGGAGATGTCTTCTTCTTCCTCCATCTTTGTTTAGATGATGAACTCTTCTCTGGAGTATTTGATTCTGTTTTCTCTGTGGATGTATTAGGTGTAATAGATTTTACCTTTTTAGCTTTCAATTCTTTTTGAGCTTCTCTTAGCAAGGAGAAAACTTGTTGATCTCTGTTCCACCAATACTCATTGCGTGCTTTTTCATATTCTTCCCATGATTCTCCTAGTTCTTCAGAGAACTCATCTGGCGAGACAAACTGTCTTTTTCCGTGAAAGTCGAGCAAGTTTTTCCTTGATGTATGCGCAGTCTTCCTTTATTTCCTTATCCAATTTCTTCATGGCTTCTTTGTGTGCCTTAAGATGATGTCCCATTATTGAATCTACTGGTACCATCATATCATCTTCTAGATTCTTAATCCACTGCTTTCTATGACGGCGACAACCTGTCCTGCTTTTTCTGGGTTTTTCATAATCATTATAACTATTAAAGTAAACACGTACCTTCTCCTTAGGGAATTGGAAATGTATCTCTCCTGTATGGATGTAGATAATTGCGCGTGTAGTGTTGAGGAATGGTCTCCCAAGCACTAATGGAGGATCTTCTTCCTTCCCCATGTCCATGACTACAAAGTCAGTGAGAACATAGTGGTCCATGATCTTGACTGGTACGTCTTTGGCAATCCCTTTAGGAATTCTCGTAAGATTGGTCTCGCCATTCGTAGTCGCACATACGTTGGTTGCAATGGCAATTTTCCAAATAGTAATTCATATGTTACCTTTGCCATTAGATTAATACTAGATCCCGTATCGCAAAATGTATTATAAAAAGTTAAACACTGAATAGAACATGCGATGGTAGGAGTACCTGGATCGTCTTGTTTAGGAAGCATTGGAGACTGAAGTAAATGATCATTATAAGATTTTATTTTATTTACTACCATTACCTTTGTAGGTTGTGCCTTCTTATTTCTGTTCTGATTCCTTCTTCTATTCTTGTTGTAGATCTCTACCTTCGGTTCTGAAAAATAAGAATAGGAATTTTGGGGTTGAGTAGGAGAGGTGTGTACCTTATTCTTGAAGTTGAATTTCTCTTTTTTCCCTTTAATATTGAAACAAATCTTCGCACTGTCTGCGTAGATGATAGCTTTAGCTGAGCATAGGAATGGTCGACCGAGTATGATTGTTGATCTTTCATTTCTTCCAGTGTCTATGGCTGCGAAGTCTGCTGGTACGTAGGAGCCTCTAATTCCCACACACACGTCTTCAAGGATCCCCTCGGGATAACAAAATGATTGATCTGCTAGCTGCAAGCACATATTTGTTTTCCAAAGTGGTTCACTATAAATCTTTTCATAAATTACCTTAGGTATTATGTTTACGCTTGAGCCGAAATCACATAGAGCATTGTTGAAGGTGTGTTGTCCAATCTGGATTGTAATGACTGGCCTTCCTGGATCTTCCTTCTTAGGTGGCATCGAGTCATCCAACCAACAGCTTCCTGAGGTCTCTCTATAGTAGTTACCTGCATTATAAATATCACAAGGTTTGTAGTTTCTAATTCTTCCGGCTGCCCCGGAATCTTTCCTGGTGTGGTTAGTGGAACAGAAAGCTGAGAAATCTGAGATTCTACCATTTTATTAAAACTGTGCTGATTCTTAATAGCTGAAGAAAAGCTTTCTAAACGAGTATTGATAAGTTCAAGAGCTTTATCATTAGTTGCTATTTTTCTAGACAGATTCTCCATGGTTTTACCTTGGTTAAGGACAAGGTCTCTCAAGGAAGGTTGATAAGTATTAAAATTGTTATTACCTTGATTATTACCTTGGTAGTTTCCTTGGTAGTTGGGCCTCTGTTGATTCCAACCTTGATTCTGTTGAGGACGGAAATTATTGTTGTTATTGTTGACGAAGTTGATGTCCTCCATAATCTCTGGGCAATTCCTGCCAGTGTGGCTTGTGTTTCCACATTCTTCACACGTCATGCGGGAATCTTGAATTTGCATGACTGCCTTGGGTTGAGGATCTCTATCCTCTAGCTTCTTCATTATTAAGTCCATCTTGGCAGATAGCATATCTACCTCTTTAAGCTGGTGCATTCCTCTCTTGCGGGGTTGACGCTCTTTACTCCAACCTTGGTTGGAAGCCATCTTCTCCACAAGCTCTATAGCATTTGATAGTGTAAGTGATAAGAAAGCACCACTAGCTGCAGCATCCATAGTTTCACGAGCACTAGGAACTAGCCCATGATAGAAAGTTTGCATCAACAGCCACTTCTCCATCCCATGGTGTGGACATTCTGAAATATATTCTTGGAAACGTTCCCACGCTTTCCGGGACGATTCATCATGTTCTTCGCTGAAATTGATATCTTTCCTCTTAAGGCATTCGTCTTGCCTATAGGAAAGAACTTAGCAAGAAAGGCTGTGGAACATATATCCCATGTTGTATTCTTTTCTTTAGTAGCATAGAACCATTGCTTAGCCTTTCCCAACAGTGAGAATGGAAAGAGACGGAGCAAGATTGCATCTTTGGATACATCCTTCATAGTGAATGTGCTGCAAATCTCCAGGAAGTGTTGGAGATGAGCACTAGCATCTTCATGTGCCTTTCCACAAAATTGGCTTGATTGCACCATGTTTATGAGCCCTGGCTTAAGCTCAAAGCCATTGTCTCCAACCTCTACCTTTGGACCAATGAGGATGTTGTCCGTGGTAGGAGCTGAGAACTCACGAAGTGTCTTGGTTGCCATAGCTTCAAATTTAGGTGTTAAGCTTCGCCTTGTTTGATCAACGTCCAAATCAGAAGGTCTTGGTGACTCAGAAGATGATGATGATGTAGGTGCTGGAGTTTGTCTGAGTTTTGCTCTGGCCTGTCTGATTAGCTTTTCAGGATCTTCAACAAAATTTTCTGGACGGTTCCAATTCATACATATATATTACCCTGCATAAGATCAAAAACAAATAGAAAACAGGGTTGAACCTGTTTGAGTATGTGATAATGGGTTCTCAATGCATTATGTGATGTAAGTGATCTCTCTTGTTTCCTTATATGATGTGTTTATAGGATTTTTGGCTAGCACCCTTTCTAACTAGGAAAGTTAGAAATAGTACCAACTTAATAGGAATAACACTATCTAAGTTTTGGCTAATACCCTTCCATACTAGGGAAAGCTGGAAAGTAGCACTAGGAAAACTTATGTAGTTAGAAAAACACATTTTGAATTTTTTTTTTAAAATATTGACTATGCTCTTCCAAACTAGGAAAGTTTAAAAAACAAAGCCAAGAAAAATTATTTCTCTGGATAGACTACGCCTTTCCAAACTAGAAAAGTTTGGAAGCGATGTCATGATAACCATTTTCTTAAGAAAGACTACGCCCTTCCCCGACAACGGTGCCAGAAATGCTTGTTGATATTTCTAACACGATCCAAATTAGGAAGGCGAAAGAAATATATATGGGATATCTATCTAATCATGTTAGCTTGGATATGGAATTAATCTCATGATCCAACAAAGTGAAGTTAGGCGGTGTTAGTAGTGGGATGTAAACTTAGCATCATTATCCATAGTGGAGTTAATCTCACCAGGATATGTACTCAAGGTATGTCGTCGGTTTACCGGCGATAGTCTAGCAGGGGTATGCCCGGCTAGTAGATTGAGCGGTTAGGGATGCGCGAGACGGCTAACGAGACGTTAAGCGTAACGAGCGAAGGACAAAACACACGGGTTTTACCGAGGTTCGGCCGCCTTGATGGCGTAAAACCCACGCCTTTGCTTAGTTGTATTGATTGATTGAGAATTATTCGTCCCCGGGGGGGGATCCCTCGCTCTCCTTATATCGTCAGGGAGCAGGGTTACAGTCGGATCTGTCCCAACAAGAGCTATCCCGATCGGTTACAATAGGAAAGTGTATAGTGATTACGATTGAACTATACTAGGAAACTATCTTGACGACCAAGTTTAGGCCGTAATCTCCGATAATCTCGGTCTTCTATCGCCAAGGGCTTCAGTCCGTCGTCCTGGGCCGGCCCGAGAGGCCTAACCCAAAGTGACCCGTGAGGGGATAGGGGTTTATCCCCCACGGCTAGTCCCCGAAAGCACTTATTTGTATCTTTGCAGTGAAAGAGTCTTGACGCTTCGATCATCGGGAGGTGTTGTCGACCAATCTTCATACGGTGTCGACCAGACTAGTTGAACGCCGACTAGCCTGGGACAGCTCTCGACCAGCCACTTGTTGTCCTGTAGCTCCTTTCCTTTGCTTCTGATCAGTCTAGTCTTGACGAGTCCGCCTGTTGGATGCTGGGTGCTCCAATGAAAAAAATCTTTTTCTTTCTGGCGAAGTGTGCCCACGTGTAGTGGATAAACACTGTAAAAATGTAAGTACCAAAAAATTGAGCATGATTCACCGTAGGTGAAGTGTGCCCACTTAGTCCCCGAGCCTAGGAGTAGGTGAGTAATCACGCATCGCTAGGGTCAAAAAAAAAAAATATGAGCAAATAGTCCCCAGTAATCGGAAACCTAATCGGGCGCATTTACCGTACTCCAATGTGGAGCGTACGCTCGGGGAGTCCCCAAGCCCAATATATCCGTCCCCTCGAACGTAGGGTGCTCATGCACCATGCATGGGTCGAGGTACGCACAGTGCCATCCCAAAGAATATCCAGGCCGTGTCGGAAATGCGGATAACCCGTGCATCAAGGAAGCTTCGCCAAGAAGATAGGGCCGCTCGGTTGAGAACGGCAAGATATCTGGTCAATTAATATCCCCATCATGTAGGGGAACAGACAGGTGCGAATTGATGAGATAGGGCGCGTGGCGGCGCCCAACAACGCGCGCTCCTGGAAAGGGTAATGATGGCAACCGACGCCGCCCTTGCCGCACGCCTCAACCCGGGAAACGAGGGAGGCGCGGACCGCGGCGCGCACACGGTTGCCCATGCATCAACCCTAGAGGCGGTCGGGACTATAAATATCAGCATCCCCGCCCTTCGCCGCAGATCTCGCCTGGTCGCCCCTTCCTCTTCTCGAGTCCTTCGTCTTCCTCCCCGCTTCTGTGTGAGCACCGGCTAGGGTTTGCGGCTCGCACCGGGCGCTACGCCTCGTCACCGACGCCCACCGATTGCAAGAGGGGTACCTTTGTGGATCCGTCAATGCGCCGTTATTTAGCCCCCGATGCAATCGATTTGGGCACGGATTTGGTTCGATTTGGTTGCCAATAATGTTCATTTTCTTGGAGTGTAGAACCGCTTGAGGTGGGATGGACCGCCATGCTCGCGGAGGTCGCCGGGGCCGTGGTGCGGGCGCGCCGGAGGGGCGCGGGCGGAGCCGCTGCCGCTTTGGAGGGCTTGGCGGGTCGCTGCCGGACACGGAGGCCGCCGCCGCCGACGCCGACGGAGAGCCTGTGCCGCCGCGGGCGGCAGATCCCGTCATCCTGATGGATAGGGAATGGCCGGCCTCTTCTTCCACTGAGGCGACAGTGAGGGAGTTGGTGGATGGCCGCGTTCGTCGGAAAAGGGTCATCGCCGGTTGGAGGGTGCCGGAGGCGGAGCCGCACCCGGCCGCCGTAACCACGATGAAGTGGTGGTCTTCGAGAGCCACTTCTAGCACGGATTCGGGATGCCGGCACACCCGTTCTTGCTCGAGTCGGCTGGTGTTCCACGGCCTCGGCTCGCCACCGCCACCGAAGCGCCATCCTCGACATCGCCGTCTTCATCACGCTTTGTGAGTGTTGCCTCGGCATTCTCCCCAACCTTAGCTTGTGGAAGTACTTCTTCTATGTTGGGATGAAGGGGGATTCAGGATCGCGGGTAGCCGGTGGTGTGTTTGTGGAAACCCGGCAACCGAGCAAGCCGGTTTCCGTCGACACCGCTGCCAACGAATGTGCCTCGTTGGTATATGCGGTGGTTTTTTACCGCCGCATCGGAGGTGCCAATTCCGCCGATCCCACCCGTGTCCCGGTGAGACGGGCAAGCCGGAATGAAGAGCCCGCCGCCGCCGACATGCCGCGTGTAAGGGAGTTCTTTGGCGATGATGAATGACCTGCATGTGGACGGCATCGACCTTGCTCACGTGTTCGTGGAGCGGAGGGATCCAGCCACTCAAGCGGAGGATCATCCCGGGTTTCAAGACACCGGACTAAATGATCCCACCCGCGAAGTCGGCGGAGTTCTTGCCGGCCGGCCGAGGTCCGTGAGCGGGTATCGAAGATTCTGCTAACGGTCGGTACCGCGACGATCCACGCCGCGGTGCCCACCTTCGCGCCGGAACCCGCCACCGCCGGTGAGTGTAGTCCAAATTGTGTTGTTGTGCAATCGCTATAGATTGCAACTCCGTCTTTATTGTCGATAATTGCTTTGCAGATCCATGGGATGACACGCAGCCGGTACCGGCTTTGTCACCCGGAAGAGGTTGCCGCCGCCACGCCCGCGCGCTCGTGAACGCCGCCGCCCCTATGCCCTCGCGCTGCAGCGCGAGGCGCCCGAGGGTAGCACGGGGCGAGTGCTCGGGCTAGCGGCAGCGTCCCTCGGAGAGCCCGTCGGAACCGAGGTCGTCCCGCGTGGTGACAGCAGGACGGCCACCCCGGCCGTGACACGGCTACGTATGATGATGATTTTCTTGTCGATGAAGAGCCGCAAGCCTTTGTCGAAGTCAACCGCTTTTGTAAGTTTCCGTCCAATGTTGTCCAGCCCCCGAGTAAGGTTTATATGCCTCGATTCATCACATTGTTGAGTCGCAGGAACCATGGGGGAGATAGAATGCCGACAGCGAAGTTGATCTTCCAAGGGAGCCAACCGGCCGCACGGTGATGTGTTAGCGCCACGGAGTGGAGGAGGCCGGAGTGGTGGTAGCTCGGGAGGTCACCTCCGCGGCATGCACTTTGCCAATGTGTAAGTATTCTCCCGTCGCCGAATGTGACCATTCATGTTGTCCATGTACGTATGTGTGAATCATGTTCTTGGCGCCAGGGCCCGCCATCGAGCCCGTGTGGATGCCGGTTTGCTGCAGATGCCCCACGAAGAAGACAGCTAGCCGCGACCGGTGTGGCCGCAGGGATTCCCCCGAGCGAGACGTGGCGTCGGAGACGCTCCAAAGACCGGGGTGGAGCCGCAGAAGTGGCAGGGCACCGGGTGCACCAAGAGCCGGTCGAAGACGCGCGAGAGCCAGTGATGCCAAGACCGGAAGCTGCACCCGTGGTCATCCGCCCTGAATCCCCCCTGGACTTTATCCAAGTCGAGGGTGAGGATCAGAGATGGAGGAGGCCGAGGGCTGGTATGAAGTCGCAGAGGACCCGGTGCCCCGTGTCGAGCAGAGTGGCCCGAGGTAGAAGAGGAGGACGCAGCCGACGCCGCATAGCCCGCCAAGTAGAAGAGGGAGCCCCGCCGCCACGCTGTAAGTATTCGACCACCTTGTTTTGCACCGTGATCCTACCGTGGACATCCCGTGATTGCATGTTGCTATGTAGCATATCCGTAACGAGGAGATTCGCCAATCGCGCGGAAGAGCTTGAGCAAAGGCCGGACGCCTCGTTTGAGGCCGACAGCGCGGGATGAGCTCTCTCCGCGCGAGCGACCATCTTGCTAATGAGGTGAGCGGTGCTCGCGGTCGAGAGGGACCGCTTTGTTGGCCGCAACGGCGACGCCCAGCGTCATGCCTTTGCTCAGGAGAGGGCGGCGCTGGCAGCGGAGCGTGAAGTCCTGGAGATCGAGCGAACCCGCCTGGATCGCGAAGCCGCCCGGGTCGCCAGGGAGGGTAAGGCCCTGGAAGAGGGACGCGCACAGCTTGCCGCCGACCGCAAGCGCCTGGAGGAGGAGCGCGTGGAGCTCGTCGCTCAGGGGGAGCGGGCACGCCATGAGGCCCAATCCCAAATACTCGGTATGTGCAATGAGCACTTGAAGAGTCAATCTGAAGACATCTTTGCAAGAAAGATTAGTGATAAAAATGATTAAAATGGCGGTTTTGTGATACCTTGCAGAGCATGAAGCGTCCATCGAGACCTGCCGGCGCACCGGGTGATGGCGAACCAATTGACGGGTGAGCTGCGCGAGTAGCTTCTCGAACACCACCGCCGATCGTGATGGTATGTCCTTCTCGCAAAGCACAAATACTTGCTTTGGGAAAGATATATGAATCATGTGTGCTAATCTTACCGTATAAATTTGGCAGCGACACGCAAAACCTCCGCTATCGGATTCGTGATCCGGAGGTGGATATGCTCTATGGAGGAATCGCACACAAAGTCTCCTACAAGGTGTCGGACCGCCCCCCCGACGCGATCCATGGCTACGCGGTTGGCGGGGCCGATCCGGAGGGAGCGCCGCCGACCGACGCACAGAACATGGAGCAACGCAGCGCGGCGGCCTGGGCAAACTTCATGGAGTTCACCCGCCAGGCCACTCGTGACACGGCTCGACATGCACTGGCGGTGGCGCGCTCCCATCATCCCGAGGTGCAGTTTGGGCGCGTCCGCCCTGGGCTACGACCGACGACGGAGGCCGACGCGAACGAACCCGCGTGAGGCGGGCCGACGAGGCGGCGACAACCCTTTTGCCGATGAGATGAATCCACTCCTATGAGCTGTTTAGATGGTGAAGTCCTGGGTGAAGTTGCCCCAGGCATGATACTTTGCTTCTTTTGGCCGTAGCAAGAAACAGTTAGTGAAAAAACAGTAAAAAACACTTAAGTTTGGAGCCGAGCCACGCCCGGATGTGGGTGGCATAAGTAGCTTAATACTTTGTTTTTATATCACAATCGTTTTAGCATGCATACGATTATGGTAGACGATGAAGTGTAGACCGTAGACGAGAAGGGTGGGTCACCTATGGTAGACACCAGTCCTAGCCTTACCGCGCCGGTATAGCCGCAGCAAGGAGACGCGATGCTCAGGCAAGCTATTGGGCTGTTCGACTACGATAAGGAGTCATCCGCCGCCGCCGGCCTATGCGGGAGTACACTACCACGCATACCGCGAAAACGACCAAGTGCGTAGACGGCTCTAGGGGTCCAAAGGACGAGTGTAGTCGAGCATGGAAATAAATTGTTACGCCGGTCGAAAGAAAATATAACCATGTCAACAAACTCAAGTAAACTTTATTAATATGCGATGCCAGAAAAGTAAGAAACGATACAAGTCGGGCTTTACGAGTCCCCGAGATTACGGGAAAAATCATCGCAGTGCTCAATGTTCCGTGAGTTGGGGACGTCAACATCTTCCATGGTCATCAACCAGTATGCTCCTGGCCGGGTAACCTCTTTAACTTTGAAAGGGCCTTCCCAATGAGATCCCAGCTTGTGCACGCTCTTCTGCTTCCTTCGAAGGACGAGGTCGCCAACCGCAAAGGCTCTTCCTCGCACGTTGTGAATGTAATTAAAATCTCATGTTTGGTTTTGGAAATTGATGACACACTTGTGGACTAATCCTTTACTCTAAGTGTGTGACTTAAGAAAGGATTAGGTGGATGACAAGGAGCATGATGATCATGAACATGGACAATGTCGGTGGACTTGATGGATCGTCAAGCTCGGTGATCGGCTTGAGAGGAACCCGGAGATCAAGGCAAAGGTATACTTGATAGGGTTTTTCCTTTCGGTGATCAAGACACGATAGAACGTGTGATCACATTATAGGATAGATAGCCGACTATCAAGAGGGGATGCCGTGACAATCCTTGCATGAAGTGCTTCTAGGTCCAATTGACTTGCATATTGCATTTAGGACATGAGAGCACTAACTTTGATCTTGCCTAACATCTCGATGTGCTAACATTGGTGATATCGTGGTCA
>JADLZK010005402.1:0-59808 GCA_015847255.1 Hyparrhenia diplandra
CTAGAGCGTGGCAGCGGGCCGCCCTAGACTGGCCGCCGACCGCGGGCCGGCCCAGATCCACTTGAGGGGTGGCCGGCCCTGGATCAACCTGCCACTAGAAGGAGCCGCTTGTGCCGCCGCCCACTCGTGGCCGCCATCACAGATACCGCGGCGGGCGAGAGGGGAAGAGCCGCCAAGACGCTGTGGTGCCTAAGAGGGAGGAGTTATCGAGCAGGCCCTCGCCGCCACAATAGCCGCCGCCGGTGGCGAGATCTACCACGAAAACGCTTGTCCCGCCATGGCCCCATGTTGGTGAGGGAAGAGAGGCTCATTTGCGCCCGCCCGGCCAGCTCCATGCCCTCGTGCGGCCAGCGCACGCGCGCTTTCCACGTGCCCTCGCGCTGCCGCGGTGGCGAGTAGATAGAGAGGGAGGGTGGCAGGAGTGGAGAGGCAGAGTGGGAGAGAGGTGGCCGGAGGAGAGAGAGATGGGGAATGGCGGGGAGAGCGCCGCGAGAAGCGGATGGGAGGGAGCACCGCGTGTTAGGTGGGACAAGGATGGGAGTGGGATGTGAGTCTAGGGTTACAAGTGTTGATTATATATGAGCACTGGTCGAGAGACAAGGTGGGCTTTTATGGGTTGGGAATTGGGCCATGCTGAGGTGAGGCTTTGTAGTGTGCATGCTCGCCCAGTAATGGTGATTCACGGAGACGCCTCGGCCAGTAGAAAATAGGCTAATTACAAGATGTCCATCTCTCAGTTAATTGGGCATGACCGAGGCGGGATACAAAATGTTTTGCTGCTCGGTTAAAGTTTTTGGTGTGTCGACGCCAAGATCAATCCTTCAGCAGTGGTGAGCAGGGAGTGATAACCCTTCGCTGTCTATTTTTAGTTTCACAAGAAAATAAGAAAGAAAGTGATTGGGTCGTCAAAGACCGTCAGTGAAGGTCTATCTTCACTGCCTGCTGGTAGCTTGAGCCGTGATGATCATCGCTGCGGTTCCTTGACGGCTTTAGCGGGCAGTGATATTGTTGTATCACTTGCCCGGCTTTGGCTGAGCGTGGAAGTGATAGCCGTGCGCATAGTAGCCCACGAGCAAAGTAAGTGATTGGACCTAGATGAATCAATTGATGCAAATGAAAAGGCACCCTCTTTCAGGTGGAGTAAATAGTGATCTTCTTTTACTTGTTTCATTAAGAAAAATTTGTATACTTTTATCTTCAGAGATTGTTCTGAGGATCACAACTATTTACTTATCCATATGCAGAATTGTTATCTTATGGTTTTCTGCCTTGGATCTGTCGTTGTCCTTCAGCTCTTTTCCCTGGAGACCCCATTACCCGTTCAAACTCTGTACCATGATATGAAGCGTTGGGGAAAGCAGCTAATGGAGTCCTGAATAATCCTCTCTTGTTAAGGCCCGGCTATAGTCATCCAATGGCAGATTGGGTCGTCGCTAGGATGCTAGAAAAGAGGAAGTCTTCAAGCTCTATGCATCAGTATTCAGTAGGGGCCTTGTTCTAAGTCGTACGTCGGCAATTGTCGACGAGACGTGCTGTGGGCACTGCACCTTCCTGCGCCTGCGCTGCCGGGCCAGCCGCGCATTGTTTGACGTATTACCATTTGCATGGGACGCCTGCCTGATCGAATGCTGCCACACTGCAGCAGCCAGCAATCAACATTAGCAAATACCAATCAAATAGGCCATACACTGACTGCTGCTGCTGCTGCTGCAGCCATCTAAGCTAGCAGCAAACATCTTCGAGCTTACTCTCATAGCTCTCAAAGCGATATAAATCATAACCACGACGCTGGGCCCGGGAGGTCAAACAACAGTAAAGTGCGTGACTCGATCCACCCTCTAGTGGCGATGGGGAGGGGTCCCAATCCCCTCTGTAAGCTAGTAGACCTAATAAGTCCGTGCCTCTACATGGCTTATGTGCTTTCTCGTTCCTTCCTTCACACTAGCTTCAAAGCTTTGCATGTACTGTCTACAACGTCGTAGCTAGGTGGAAAGAGGGAAATGGGTAGAGAAATAAATTGGTAGATGGAAGCGTCGTCCGGCGGCTCACAGCTTCAAGACTCTTTGCACAGCTCAGTAGTACCCTTTTTCACATTTCTATACATCTGTTGAAAGAAATTTTCGACTCCTATCTTGCGACCACCGCACGGCGACCGGGACGAGCAGGCGTGACGCGGCGACAGGACGAGCTGGACGCACGTACATGGACGAATTTACACCCTCAACACAACCTGGACGAGCGAGCGTGACGCACGGCGACCGGGAGCTACCTGCGAGCAAGCTATCGGCTATGTACCTAAATTTAATCTTATCTTGTGCTTTGTGCTGGGACACCCACTCTCTTTTTTGTCCTTGTTTTCATGAAAAAATTATTAATTGTCTCTTGTATGATGTGGTAAAATTGTCTTAGCCTTGCTAATAATAGATCCCACCTGATCAAGGGTCTACCACGTTAATAAAAAATATTGGTTATTTTTTCATGCGAAAGAATATAGCAACTCCCACGACTTTTTCAAATTCAAAAGTTTGCGAAACACTTTCTTTTCCCAGAGAAAGAAAATTGTCGGACTAGTGAACGAATCTTGGCCAGATTCAAATTCAGTGAACCTTCCTCTCGTTAGTACTACTAGGTCCAGATAAAAGTCAGCGGTCACGGGATATCGTCTAACGAGAAATCGATTGCTGCTCGCACGTGGTTTGCGGATACACAAAAGCAGCGCCAACTTTAAGCAGAAGAGGCAGATTTACCTCCGAACCCCTTGTCCTCCCTGGCTCCTCCTGCTTCATCACCTTTTGCAGACCTCTCTGGTTTCTGCCGCCGTCTTCTTCCTCCGATGCCCTCGCTCGACTACCACCGTACCTGCCTACTATAGCTCGGTGAGTCTTGACGACGTGTACTCGCTGAACCTCGCTCGTACTGGCTTTACATATTGTATTTCGCCTGCGCATCTCCAGCGCGCGGGCCTTGAACTATCTCCAACAACCGAGAAACTCATATCTGAGGCGCGTTCGATGTTTTGCATGCAGCGTACAGAAAGCGGCGAGACAACCGCATGACTCTGCTTCTCCAATAGCCGGACGCAAAAGGAGAAACGCTGAAACTTACCTCCCAGCTTAGCGCCCGTTCGCGGCGGCCGCCCCGGCATAGCCGGCAGCGCGCCGCGCTGCGCACCGAGCTCGAGCCCGCCATTCCGGCGCTCCGAGGCTCGGCGAGGCAACGCGCGTTACGGGCGACGGCGCGAAACGCGCCGTGCGGCGCCCGGCTGCGCCGCGCGCGTTTCGCCCGCATTCGCCGGCGCCGCGAGGCCCGCCATTCCGGCGGCGCCCAGCGAGTCCGTTCCATGAGCGCAGCGGTTCCGCACCGGCGCCGAGCGATCCGTTCCCAGGCGCCCGCTGAGACGCCCGTGCGCGCCACGAGCGCCCGCGCATTTCAGCCGAGCGCCGCGAATCGCCCGCGACGTTCCCCGCCAGCTGGCCGCCGTTACACTGCCGCGCGCTGAAGCCGCGTGCAGTTCGCGGCCGCGTTTTACTGGCTGCGAAGCGCGCCGTTTCGCGCGGCGGCGGCGCCGCAGCGAAACGTCGGCGTGCGCGCCGCAGGCGGGGCCCGCCTCGCCGCCATGCGGGCTGAGCTGCGTGGGACGGGGCTAACGTTCGCGAGTCACCAGGAGGGCTGGCGCGCGCTCGATCGATCGGCTTGTGAGCCTAGCGTGGAAGCGCGAAGGGCCCGGTGGAGGCGGCGCTATTTGAGTTCGCGCACGCTCAGGCGCCAAAATGCGGCGTTAGTTTGCTTACTCCTCGCGGTTGGAGAGGCGTTTTGTTCGGCAAAAACAGCGTACTCGCTGTGCATTTTGGATTTGCGTCTCCGGTTGGGTCGGTCTTAGCTTTGCATATCCTGGCGGCGGGCGGCATAGCGCACCAACACGAGGGTCGGAATCGAATCGAGGCTCACATTCTTGCGGCCCGCCTACCTGGCCCTACGGACCCGCGACCAAAATCTCCCGGTGCGTCGCGGGATCTACGTGAAACGACTTCATCTCTTCTCACTCACGTAAAAGCGATACTATAAGGCGGTGGCGACCCTCTGTGGCGGTTTGCCACGGCCCTAATTCACTTGCTTATCGGATTCTTACCGAGTGGTTTTCTTACGTAGGCGGGTTGGTGATGGAACCGCCTACGGTGTATTCCCGGGGTCGTTTTCAAAATTCAAAAAGAAATAGCAAAATATTTTTTTTTTAGCAGGTGAGGCTACCGGTCGACCACCGTAGCATTTTCAAAAAAAGTCGCATTTTTAAATTAAAATCGGCGGCGCTGCCAACGATGAGGGTTGAACCCGCGACCTCCCCTCCCCATGCGATACTTCCCCTCCCTGCGATGCGTGCTCATATGTGTCCATATCTCATTAGGGATCCCCATATATTATACAAATTTGGTGAAAATTGACTATTTGAGGTCCTAAACAGATTCAAATAAAAAGTGGTCAACTATAAAGTTTCATAACTTTTTCAAGATCTACAGTTTCATTTAGGGTGTTTCTCCATCCGAGGGTCGTTTCTGAAATTTGGAATTTCAAATTTGAGACATTTGGGCGTAGTTTTTTTTTGCATGACAAGATGATTTCAAATAAAAAGTGGTCATCTACAAAGTTTCATAACTTTTTTAGGATCTACAATTCTTATTTAGGAAGTTTTCCATCCGATGTCGTTTGAAAAATTCAAATTTCAAAATTTGAGACATTCAAACCCCACATTTTGAGGCATCAAATCAAGTCAAATGAAAAAAGTTGTTAACAACAAAGATTCATAACTTTTGAGATCTACATCTTTTATTTAGGTCATTTTCCCATCAAGGTCATTTAAAAATTTAATTTTAGTGCCTCATTTTAAAATTTCGTCAAGCGTAGGAAGCCTCAATATTAGTCACCCACGCTTTATTTGATTAGTAAAGCTCTATATATTGACGCCCTGCTATATTTAATAGGCGCCTCAAACTAAAACCGCCCTACTAATCCATTGGTAAGGGGCTGTCGATGTGGGGAAAAAGGACCAGCTGTGGCAGCGCCCTACTCAAGCGGGCGTTCTTATAGTGACTCATTGTAGTAGTGTCTCTCACATCCTGAGCGTCTGGCGCATTTTTTTTTATATTAATTAGATAAAAAGAGGTGTTCCTTTAGTGTTAGATGTGTTTACATTGCTTATTAGAGTAACTCCAAGTGATTAGTAAAAAATGATTCTAAATATATTAGTTTGGCCATTTTCTAAATTAGATTTTGCAGAAAAAAAAACTGGGTTACTACAACTTGAGACTATATTAGTAGGTGTTTTTGAATGGGGTGTCCCAAGGACGACAATAAAATTTATAAGCTGTCGTCCCCGTCCAAAAGCGTCTCTTGCGAGATGAACAGTATTTATCTGGTTCGAGCCATGGCGACCTAAATCGGCGAGGTGTCATTTGTATTACCTCGCACTTAAGCGTGCTTGATGGGAGTTTGCGGTTACCCAATGGAAGTGGGTCAACCTCTCGATCGTGTATGTGTGTGTGAATCCTCCCATCCTCCCCCTCCCACAAATGTGGGCCATTACTATCCCTTTTTAGTGAGAAGGAAGGTAATGAATTTACATTTACATGTCAATTACTAAGCCAAGGTGTCTGTCAGGGGCCCCAACTGCATGTCAGAGGGCTGGGACTCGAGATGGTCGGCTAGAGTTGGGAGTTGATGGCGTGTCTTTGCTGCTTTGCCTGCGTATGTTGCGGTTGTTGATAGCGGGCCGGGGGGCCCTAAGGGTAGGTCCTTAAGCTTTGCCGGGGTGTGTGCCCTTGGTAACGTCGGCGTGGCGAAGTCAGGGCTAACGGGAGCGTGGCGAGGGGGTAATGCACGTCGGAAGGTGGGCCGTGCGGCGTGGTTCCCGATGCCCGGCCCGGCATTCACGCAGCCATCACTTTATGTCCCATCAGCGGGATTTGCGAGGATAGCGGGGCGGTCGGATCGCCAGTGTCGATTACAGGCGCCGTGTTTGGTGACGGCGGCATTTATCTTTGACTGTTCCCCCTTTGCATGGCGGAGCCTCAATGCCCGGGATCCCCTTGAGGCGGCGGGTTGTCGCCGGGGGTATAACGGGCTGCCCCCTCGGGCGAGCGGAGTTGTGCGCCGGGTATGTGGCGCGCGGGGATTATCCTCGGGCGAAGCGGAGTTTGTGGTGACGAGGGGGTGCATTTAAGACCCCCTCGGGGCGGGTGAAAAATGAGTCCGGCGGTCGGATCTGCCGAGGGTGTTTAAGCACGGATACTTGCTCCTTTGTGGCTAAGTGGTGGCGGGTGTTATTAAGCCGTATGGTTGTCACCTTTGGTCCTCCTTCTCCACGCTCTTGATTACTTCTTGGCGTTCGGTGCGTGAGCCCTTTTTAAGCTACCATGAGGCGTGTGGGCCGTTTATGAATATTGGTCAAATGCTCATTGATGTCTCGAGCTTTATGCCAGATTGGTGTGGGTTAGTGGGCCGTCGTGGGCCGTTCGTGGCCAGGAAAGATGACGATGTTTGTCAATGCCTTCAATCTTGTAGATCGGGTGCCGGTGGTCCACCTCCTAGAGTCAACATGGCCATTGTTTGTGGTGTTGTTGGGGCATTTGTGTGGCCGCTGGAGGCCTTGGGCGATTCCGACCATGAGAATGGGCGTTGTATTTCTTCTTCATTGAAAATGTTGGGGTACCTATTATTTTTGGTGCAGATGGTAACGCCCGAGCCCCGGGGAGTGGGTGTGACTTCGCTCGGGGGTTGAGGGTCGTCTTGAGCCCTTCTTAATGGAGGCGGGTCCTCGGGTTCTCCAGAGCGGGTGCGGCGCAAAGCGCACCGTTGAGTGTCCCAGGGCCTCGGAGGAATGTTGAATTCAGCCAGAGGTCTTTTTTAACCTTCTTGGCGTTAAGATCCCCTGAACAGCCTGTTCGTAGCATTTGTGCAAGGCTTGTCCCTAGCGAGGCGGTCGGAGCGGGACGCGTGTGCAAAGATGCGTTCCAAGCCTTCCGGCTTCGATTCATGCGGCTCCTCTGGCAAAGCCCTTTGCGGAAGGGAGGAGGAGGGAAGGCGATAGCCACAATGCCTGTGAGCGAATGTGACACGCTCCGGAGTAGCGTTATAGCGGGAGTCTGTAGTGGGCGCCGGGTGCGCGGGCGTCGGTACGTGTGATCTAGGACTCACTCCATGGGAACTCCACGGGCCGTTTAGCGAGATCCGGTTTCAGACGGGTGGGATGTCGAGAGTGCATGCAGGCCTCCCGCGGATGGGATTTCATCCCTATAAGAAGCGGACTACCGCCAAAGAAATCTTAGACCGCGTCCGGAAATCCAGGCCCAGTGTCAGGGCATAGGCGGTTGTGCATTCCTTTTCAGGTCAGCATGACTTTCGGTTGTCTCGAGTGCGTGTAGAAGCCGATGGGGCCCGACCTTGGAACGATGGGCGTAGAGGGCTCTGGGCCGGCCGCCTCTCGGCGATGTCTTGAGTGTCATGGCTCCGTTCGAGGCGGGCGTACCTACCAAGGGTCGGGTACGCTAGTCGGGCAACGGCGGACATTTTTACTCGGGGTGAGGCGCATGACGACGCCTTTTCATGCACTCTCTAATGTGAGCGGCGTTATGCGTTTGATGGGACGGGACGCATGGCGTGCCGCGAGAAGCTGAAAGATGTGCGCTCCGTTCTCGCATCTAATGCGTGGGCCCGGGCGGTTATCGGGGCTCTCAAGCCGTCGGATCGGTTAACCTTATTCGAGTGAATAGCAGTCGGTTCGCATTGCTGGCGTCGGTTGAGTTATGCCGCCGGTTTCCCTTCCCCTCTCTATATGTGAGAGCGCCGCACGGTGGCATGGGTTGCTCTCTTACGCTTATACGCTCGTTCCACTCGCAATCCTTGCCATCCGAGAGAGAAAAGGAAAGAAAGGAAGGAGAGAGCGGAGAGAGGGAGGCGATAGTTCTGCATGCGGTAGCACCTTTGCCGTCGAAGTTGCCACCCGGAGGCTGTCGATGGGCGCTGAGGGATGATGCGCCCCGTCATCGGCGGCCCGATCCATGGTCGCGATGGAAGTCGGTCACGGAGCGAAGACTCCGGCGGCGTGGAGTGAGGACTCCTGCGTCGCTTATGCGGCGACCGCCAAGCGACGGAGTGGTTGGCGCCCGATCGCGCTCGATGAAGAGCCCGGCCGCCCGCGGGCTATGTCGATGTAGCGATAGGGCACCACATAAGCTGGGCGTTTCGGGTGCGGCGCTTGACCGTTTATGCGGCGTGTCGCGACTACTACGGCGGCCGAAGCTCCACCATGTACAGCAACTCGATCTCCCAAGCGGCGATCTTTATTACCCTGTGAGGGGCTTTACGAGCATGGATGCCCATATCGACCTGATGGTTCTTCAAGGCGGAGGTGAACACCGAATCGGTCTGGGAAGAAGGGCGCGCCGTGGAAAGCGCGTGCTTGGCGTTGGTTGTTGTGTCATCGACTGCTCTACCGAGGGTCGAAAGAGGCGCGACGAGTATATATCGCCTCCAAGCTCATTGGTTCGAACAAGGGGTGGCGAGGATGGTGGTTCCATCTCCTAACGACGGAGGAGAACTTCCGCCTGCCAGGAGGCGTGTGATCAAAGTCCGCCTCGGGACAAGTGGTTCCACGACCCTACGGTTGCCGGTGACCTCGGCCGACCTCTTCGGTCAGCCATTCTCACACTGAGCTATCATGTCATCATGCTGGGCGGCGGCGTCGCGGGCTGCTTTCCGCCGCCGGTGCCGTCTGGCCGCGACGCCTTTGCTTCTTAGAGATGAAGGTAAATCGGCGAACCTCCTGTGGCACTCGAATGGCCTCGAGCCTTTTCCGGGCGCAGGCTCGATGAAGCGGGTTCCGGGAGACCGGTCCATTACGCTGATGAGCTTCCACAGGTCGCGATGCGCGCGCGAGGGTACTATTTCCCTGTGAAGCGTTGCCTTCCGTACCGCTATGATTTGCTACCCTTTCTTTTTATTCTTGGCCCTATTCCCCTTCCTTCATGCGGGGGTTAGGTCACCGCAAACCTTCACCTCCTCCGTGCCCGAGATCGTGGATCGGGCCAAGGCCACAACTTGGTGCAAATGAGTGGGAGAGACTTAACACGGAAGGCATGGGAGGATGAGAAGAAGGCGAGGGTGTCCCCTAGAGAACCTGGCCGCCGAGGAGCCCGGAGAGGCGGGGTGAGTCTCGGGAGCCCTCGCCCTCCCAGGGGCTCGGCGGAGGTCATCGAGGGAGCTCAGGCCGACCAGCTCGGCGCGGGATGCTGCGATGGGTTCACCGTCGCCGCCGACCGCGATCCGGCGGAAATGATAGAGACAAGCAAAGAACCCACCGGGGGTGGCGGGGCCCCTGTGGCTCAGTGAGCCAATAATTCCTTTGGGTCGCTGGCGGGAGCTTTTGTGGCCTTCCCGGGGCCCAAACCGCCAGGCGCGCGGACAACGGTTAAAAGCACGCTGCGACCCACGCTGTGACGCTCCTTAGCGGCCATATGGCTCGCTGTGAGGGCGTGGCTCTGGCTCGGAGGTACTGGCCGACCCCCGGAGTCTCAGCTGTCGAGGGCCCGGCGGCGCACCAAGGCCGCCCCTCGGACATTGTAAGTTCATCTTTCTATTTTTCCTCTTGATTGACGTGGTTTCCCCGATAAGTTTTCTTAGCATGGCCGGGCTCTAATCCTTATGTTTTCTCGGGTGCGAAACAGGAAAGCGGGAGCCGAGTCACTAACTCGCAGACCCCCAGTAGAAGGCATTGAGTCCGGGCCGCTTCGTGCTGACCGCGGGGTGCAGCTAGTCGGGACACCCCTCGGCAAGAGGGCCCGACGTCGATGGCCCCTGACTCCTCGGCGGCCCCCTTTTACTGCCTCCCCATGGGTATGTGCGTGGGATGAGCCGACCAATTTATAAGAAATCAAAGTATAATTCGCAATTGCAGCTGTCGCGATCTACATTTGAGTCCATATAAACCCTTGATTCGAATCTCGAGTGATTTCAAACTCATCAACAATACAACCAAGATCGTTGAGCTCGGTAGTCCCAATCGCTGAGTATCTCAAACCAAATTCAATATATATTAATGAGAGATGTGGCCACATTTTATTTCAAAAGTAACGAGTGCGCTAATGGCTTTCGAAAAGCAAAAAATAGTTGTACAGCGGAAATCAAATAAAATAAGATAGTGCCAACAATAAGTCAACCGGTAATAAGCAAGAGAGTGGAAATACTTCGAGATTGCCATACCTAGGCATTATCTTCAACCACAAAGACATCACATCCGGATAGAACATGCTAGCGGAGTCTGCAATATCGAATTAACGCGAGTACTCAGTGTACTCATAGAGACTCCCACCTTCGTCTTAAACCAGAAAATAAGGAAAAGACTCCAAGGAGTATGCTTGGCTTTATCCGAGTCAATGACTCATTTAATTTCGTGAAAAATAAGGTTGATTAGTGCGCCTACACATACTACTCAGGGTTCTTCCAAGTTAAAAGGTTGTTATTATATACATAACCATAAGTCCTGTATAGTCAAGATTAAAACATATGCTCAGCGGTATATAAATAACAAGTATAAGTAACTAGATCAACATTTTAACATCACCGCGATGAATATGATAAATCCATTATTGTGGATATTAGGATCATTTCCATGCCGCGGATCTAACCCTGCTCCCTTCACTCAACTGAGAGATGGTATACCCTGACCGACAGTAAAACCAGCCCGCGACACCGGTTATACACTAGGCCTTACGCCGCGACGGGCAGACCTAATCACTCCCAAGACGCTAGGGGACGTGAAAAGTCTCGACCTGCCGGCAACCCCCTCCTCCCGGAAGCCACTCAAGTGAGCTGTAAGCAACGAAGACGACCGTATGCGATCTTCTTATGCCGGTCAACCACACCAACTACACGCCAAGGAGGGACGTTAAGCCGCATGCGCGCCCGCCCCTAGCATTCTCTTACCTAGCCAGGTTTCACGACCGGCTGAGCCTTCCTTACTATATGAGCGACAGTGCGCTCAACTGCCCACCACATTCGACAAAGTGAGAGTCCTAGACCCGATCGGTGGAAGACCACAATATCTCACCCAATCTAAGCATGTTTTATTAACTAAGTTCTCGAGACGGCTTTGTTAACCACCAGCGTGATTAACCCAGCAACAACCCCTCACAAGTGGCGGAAATCACCGCGTCATCACGCAATCATCATAATTGAGCATTTATTTAACCCTAGACTCCTACATAGGATAGGCTGGCTTACCTTCGAGCAAGGATATCTCTGGCATCAACGATTTCAACCACTTCCTATACTCTAATCGGCGATTCATAAAAGGACCCAGCAAATTAATTGAGAAAGCATAGGAAAGTCTCGAAGCCTGCAATGCCGGGCTTGCCTTCGAGTAGCAGGAAGAAGCTAGAGTCTTCCTGAAGCCGGAGTCCACGGCCGATCCTCCCTTCTCCTCGTGGGGTCTTTTGTCGCGACTCCGCCCGATGAAGGCTGACCTCTGCCTCCTGGATCTCCTCCCAGAACCAACTCTCCCGATCCTCGAGCATGATGTCATACGCACATGCTGCGAATTAAAACTCCAGTGCAGTAGACATCTTTGCGATATAAATAAGGTAGAATGATGGATGAGATGCATTATGCGATGCTTATGATACTAATAAGATGCACATCTTTTTCTACAAACACATAATTTTAACTACACAAGAACCCTTGAGTATCTACATCAAGTAAACACTCTATTTCACTAAATGCCTAAAAAATGGCAGCTAGACATGATGTTACTAAAACAAGCCACACAGGGAAGTTCTATAACTCCAAATGCGCTAGGAATAAATACTGCTGGAAAGCTAACAAAATTATCTACAAATCATTCCATACCACCCTGACCGACATTCTCGACATTAACAAAATTTCGAAAACAAAGCAATTACGTAGGTTTGTTTTCTACCCAACAAGCTACATGCAACCCTATAACTCTCTAACCAAGCATGCAACTCTTACCAAATTTGACCAGCTAGCAAATAAGATCATAAAGCATCAAATGACCTACTGATCAACATAAAAGATAAACTAATTTACATGAAATGATATTCCCTAAAACAAAACACTCACACATACACACCATAAACATATAAATGTGCTAGGAATAAAATTCGCCAAACTGCCGTAAGGCTATCAAACTAAGCATGTACTAACAACAGATCCTATTCATGCTAGGAACAACCAATAAAATTACCAAACACACATTACTTCTAATATAAACATGCATTTCTAGGCTATTTTCCGTGCAACATAAATATGGTAAATACATACTTCAGAAAAATTTCTACAAAATTACCAGAGCATAATTCTGTCCTAACAGGGCTACCACAAAAATTTCATGGCAAACTCATGTGCATACTGCCCTACACAAAAATGAGAGACGTGTGGTAACACCAAAACTAGGCATGAAAATACTTGGTACTATGAAATGCATGAAACTACCTAACCATGAAACATGAAATGCTTCATAACAGTGACAAAAAAGCATGTACAAAAATTATCATGGCAAAAACCCTAGTAATTATTTTTCTATGAATTTCCTAAGAAAGCATGGTAAATAGCACATAAATCAAAAATCACATTTCATCAACAGAACATAGTTTTGTCTAATATTTTTCCTGGACTTTACATGCAAAAAACATGAACATTTTGTACAGGGACCACTATTTTATCATGCACCAAAATTAGATATGCATTTACCTAGAAACATGGCATAAATTGCAAATAAATCTAGATAAATATAAAAACTACAGAAAAAATGCCAACTCATATTTTTCTACTGTAGATCTAATAACAAGGATCACAGCAAAATTTGTCTCCACTCAAACCGAGCTAAAAACGAGGGAGATATCGATTTTCTAAGACATGCATATAAACCGAAATCAAAACGTAAAATGAAAAACCATTCAGCCATGCCCGCCAAATGGCCGATCGAAATGGGCAGGGGCGCTTGCCCGGGCGGATTCGCCGGGCGCTTCGTCCTCCCGGCCAAACCAAGGGTACCTACGGGTTAGCGCTGAGGAGATCTATATCGATCTAGACCATTTCCCCAAGCCGCGGAGGGACTAAAAAGGTCAACGGGCGGCGGGCGCGGGCCGCGTAGCAATGCCGCACGGGCGGCTGCCGGCGCTTTAAGCGTTTTCCGCGAGGGCGGGTCCGGGCGCAGGCGCGGCACGCAGCACTGTGGCGCCGGAGGCGGCAACCTTCGGGTTTCGGCACCGGGATCATGGGTTTACACGACATGTGAGTTTCCGCGACGCGGTGCGCCGAGGCGTTGCCGCGATTACGCCAGCCGCGTGTGTGGTCCGGCCATCGGAGGCGCAGCTGGCTCGCTGCCACTCGCCTTGCACGCTCGGCTACGCTAGCATGGTCACTGAACACAAGTTAAATCGACGTGCATCGACGCTACCGCAGGTTTCCATGGCGCCGGGCGGCCATGGCGGGCGTTGCGTGGACGCAAGACGGGCGGGCGTAGGTTCGCTTCCGGCGCAGCACGGGACTCAAAGAATCGACCTGCAACCGGGCTAGGGCATCACCTACCGCAGGCTTTCAAGGCGTAACACAAAGCATGTAGCGTGTTGAGGCCGGAGTAGCGGTGGGGGACGTCGCCGTCGCATGGAGGTGACTACGAGGTCACCGCTGCTTCGCGCGCGGCGCGGGCGCACGAAAAGCGCATCGGTTAGGTCTCGCTTTCTTGCTCGACCGACTCTAGCGGTCGTGGACCTGGCCGGGCAAGGTTGGCGCAGGTGAATGGCTCGAGGAATCGCTGAGCTCTCGAGCGGGCGGCTGCCGAAGAGGGCGGCGCGCCGCCGCGGGTAAATGGCGGGGCGGCGCAGTTAAGCCGCCGGGCCGGGCTCCTCGGCTTTCTGAGCGGTAGCGGTGAGTGAAGGGAGTGGAGTGGGAGGCAAGTGGACATGGCTTCCTCCCCTGGCTAAGGCACCGGGCGCTGGGCGCGCGCGTGATGGTGCGTGCCACGCCAAGCCTGCCACGGGACGAACAACGTGCGGGGGGCGTGGTGGCCGCCAAGGTTTGTTTCTTCCTTTTTTAATTACACAAAAAACCCCAAATCTGAATCAACATTTAGCCCTAATCCTCGAGATCCATGCAAATTAGCTGAAGCTCTAATTGAAATTAAATGATCCTCACGAAATTTTGAAAAACACCTATACAAAGCTTTTCCTCCAAAACTCGGGCCTCGATTTGAAACTACGATTGGTCGAAGCAAAAACTCATCCTCACGTCAAACAAACCCTAATTCAAACAAACTTCTAACTTTAACCTCGATCCACTCAAAAATCACGTGCTAGAACCGCCTATAGAATCTTTTACTTACATGAAATTAGCTACACATTTCATGAAAGGTGCACACACATGCAAAGCTTAGCTATGACTTTTGAACAAAAAGAAGATAAATTACTTTCCTAATTCAAAACAAGGTCAAACCAAGTCACATTACCAATATAAAAATCTAACTCACATGAAACATGACCAACATCAACCTTGCTCTTAAAACATCCTACAAAATATTTCTAAGAATAAATAAAATATAAAAGTATCTACTATGCAAACATTTCATACATGAAATGACGCAGGCAAAGCAAAACAAGTAAATAAAACTACATTTAAGCAAGCAATGACACCTATCATTTCATGTGCATGATTGCATGTGACTAAATGGTGATTATGCCCATGAAAGCAGGATGCTAATGACATGCTTTAAAAACGGTGTTACAGGCATCCCCAGGGTGGCTGGCCGTAAGTCGGAGATTCCGCGCCACGGGCGCCTACCGTGGGCCATGCCCGAGGTATCATTGTCGGACCCCCGCAGCCCCTGCCGAGGGAAGCTCGCTCAGCAGCGCCCGCTCCGGCCACCCCATCGCCTCGCCGCCGGCTACGACCTACGACAGCCATGCGGATGGCTTGATTCGAAGGCGCTCGCGTTGAAGCTGGCTTCGGGCGACAATCCTCATGGGAGGTGGAACCAAAAGGCCTCAGGAGGAGCCCCATGTTGCAAAGACGCCAGTGCCCCCTCCTGGGAGGTTCCCAAGATGTGCTCTTGAGGCCGCAGAGGCCTCGAGGTCCTTCTTCCCTAAGCAGCCTCGGGAGGGCGCCCTCCCATTCGCCGCCTCTTCATCCTCCGACCAGAGCACCCCGCCGAAAGCTGCCGGGCCCCTACCATCCGAGGGACGCCTCAGCGGTGCGGGTGAGCTACGAGGGTCCTCCGACTTTTTCTCGTCCGTGCTTCTCGGGCATGGAGGAGGACTCTCGGGAGCGCCCTACTTCGATGACCCAACCGCTGGGGTGTCCCCTCCCTTGAGCTTGGGGGCGCAAAGCACCCTCTTGCCATGGTGGTACATGACCGCCCGAGGTGGATGCTTGGATGGAATATGATCGATCCGAGGTGGGCGGCAATGGCCGCACAAGATCGCTGACACCGGGTCCCGCGTTTAGCTCGACTCGGATGAGGTTCGTTACTTGCTTTAGCCGCCGCTGCTTTCTCTTTTGGTTCATCCGCTGATCTACGCCCTGGTTTTGTAGAGTCTGGGGAGAGGATTGCTCAAAAAGTCCAAGCCGCTGCACGTAAACGCGCTTTTAATTGGGATGCCCCGGGCCGCACCCGGGCTGACTTGATCTAGGCCCGGGGTGAGGTGACTCGTGTCACGCACCCCTCGCCGAAGAGCGTGAATCCCAACGCCCAGCCTTGGCGAACGAGCTTACCATAGCCATGGCGCCTAAAAGGCCGCCAAGGCGAGAGCCATGACTTTGAGGAGGCCATGGCTTTGAGGAGGCCCCTCTTAGTCCTTCTCGAAGAAGTTCGTGGGTGAGGCCAAGAAGCAATCCGAGATGGCCGACGCCTCAACTCCCGTGTGTGGGAGAGTTGGTGTCCGAGCTCGAGAGCGAGAGGAAGGGCACGGAGCAAGCCACCGCATGGCAATGTCGAGCATAATGAAATGCTAAAAATGGCTTTAAGTGTGAAGGTACGCTCTTTTTGCCTCCTCCTACTTTGATTATGCTAATCGGTCATGACTTGATCTCTTTGCGCCTGTTTTGCGTAGGCCGAGAGGGCCCGGATCCGAGGCCGTGGATAATGCCGGTCTTGTCCCAATGTTCAAGCCGAGGAGAAGGTGCACGAGGGGGTGAAGGACGCCGTGACTAACTTCACACGCCGGTTTGGGCCGAGGACTGGGAGTCCGGGGCCTCGCCCGGTTGGTTGAGTGCCTTGGGCGGCTACATCCGAGGGGAGCTTCCGAAATGCCTTCCGCAATGGGGTGAAGTGCCGCCCGGCGCGTGATTCGCCACACTTCCCCGGCATGAGCCGAAACCCTTTTGAGACCCTTCGGTGGCTTCTTCTTTGGCTCCGATGTTGAGGAGGATGGGGTCGAGCCGAGACCGCCGAGCTATATGCCCAAGTGGGAGGGGGCCGCTGGCCGCCGGGCCGCGCGACCGAAGATGAAGTCTGCCCTCCGTATTCCGCTGAGTCCGTTATGAGGCGAACGTGGAGACCATCGAGATATCCTCCGGGAGGATACCTTTACTGCACTCCCGACGCCCGGCCGGGCGCGACGCCGGCGAGATCAGACTCGCAGCCCTGGCCTACCTCCTCTCAGCCCCGACGCGGAGAAAGTTGATGCCCCAAGCCCGACGCATGCTAGCTCGTGAGTCCGAGCCTTGTAAAGAACCCGGTTGTAATTAGTGGTCGTAGAACCAACGACAACTAAGTCCTTTGAATCGCGCTTGCGCGTTTGTTCTCATGAACCGATGTCCCTTCCGTTATGCTTATAAGCGCTTGTTGGTTGTTCCACATTTCTTTCCGAAAATAATGAGCATGGGTAACGCTAGGGTGATCCAAGTGCTCGGGTTATCTCGCTTCGTATCAGCATGCTTAAACTCTTTGCGACTTAGGCAAATTTTCCGTGGTTTTCGAATTTTTCAAGAAAATTTTGCGAGGGACCGCCGAAGCTGCCATAAGGGGGGAGGGGTTCCCCTCCGGTAGCCCCTCGAGGAGGTTTTTGTCTTGCCAAGTTAAGACGAAAACTTACCTTAAGATACTTAAACTCATTAGTTTGGAGAAAAAGATATCTTTTTATTGATCGCTCAAAGTTGAATGTTCAAGGTTGAACGCTAGTTTCCTAAGGATAGAAGAGACGAAGTCGTTTATGTTCCATGGGGTTGGAGTACACTTCACCTTTTTCGCTCTCCGCCTTGTATGTGTCGCTTCAATATTTCAACGATGAAATAAGGTCCTTCCCATGGAGGGGTTAGCTTATGGCGCCCTCGGCTGTCCCTTTGAGTTTCAACACGGGGTCATCGACCGAAACCCCGAGGCTTCATCTTTTTGGGCGATATCGCCGGAGAGACCGCCGGTACCACGAGTGGATTAGTGTTATGTCTCGGCTTCCTCCACTTGATCGATGGAGTCTTCCCCGGCCTCATGGTTGCTTCGCGGCCGAGTAAGCCCGAAGTCTTGTGGACCCATACTCTATGTCCGCTGGTAGGACGGCTCGCTGTAGATGAGGAAGAAAGGTGTAAACCCAAAGGGGCTCGCTCTTGGTTGTCCCAGACTCCATAGTACCGAGGCCAGCTCTTGGTACCATCTCCTACCATATTGGTTCAACTTGTTGTAGATTCTCGCCGTGCCTTGTAAAAATCATGCCATTTGCTCGCTCTACTTGGCCATTGGTCTTTGGATGAGCAACCGCCCGTGTCCACCCCGATGCCATAGTCATCACGTAAGTCCAAGATTTTTTTCCCCATGAAGTTGGTCCCGTTTGTCGGTGATGATGGAGTTGGGAACTCCGAACCGCGATATGATATCAATGAAAAAACTTCACCGCTTTCTTCCGCCCCGAGGAGTCACAACGGGCCGCACCTTGATCCACTTGGAGAACTTGTCGGGCTGCCACCAACACATGGGTGAAGCCCCCGGCACCTTCTTTAGGGGACCTATCATGTCGAGCCCCCATACGCAAACGCCAAGTGATTGGGATGGTTTGCAATGCCCGCACCGGAGGTGTGTCTTGCGCCGCTAATACCGGCATCCTTTGCAGACCGACGATGTGGTTTTGCGCCCTGACCTCCCGAGGGCCGCGCATAAAGCCTTTGCCCTCGAATACCTGCCGACCTGTCCGAGGGGCCGCGTGATGTCCACATTCCCCCTCGTGGGTATTCGGCCGTAGTTCTGGCCCCGCTTCCGGGGATGCACCGTATATATTCCCCGAGGCCCCCTCTTGTATAACTCGCCGCTGCCATAAGTGCTGGAATGTCTTGGCCCGCCGGGCTATTCGTCGTGGCCTCAGCTTTGTCCTCGTAAATCCCCTGATGAGGTAATTGGGCAACGGACTCGCCAGCCTTCTGCCGCTTTGTCAATTTGCATGGCCTCAAGAGGTGATAGACCTAGTGGCTCGGCCATCCCAGCCCCGAGGGGTGTCCATAATCAGGTACTTGACCGATGGCTCGTAGAGAGGTCTCGGGTTAGGATGTCGTGGGGGCACCATTGCCCTCAGAGGCGTATCTTTGCGAGCTCATCCGCAGCCTTCATTATATCTCCTGGTGTGCCGTGTTCCAAGCCGTGGAACTTGTCTTCTAGTTTCCGCGACTTCTTGGCAATATGCCTCCATCTTAGGGTCGTGACAGGTTGAAGCCTTCATGACTTGGTCAATGACCAACCTGCGGAATCGCCTCATCTCCAGCGGCGTATCCCGAGGTCGATGGCGCATACGGCCGCGACAAAGCGCTTTCATATTCTCGCCACGTTGTTCGAGGTCGGAAAATGCAACCGGATGGCGAGCGCATGTGAACCCCGAGGGGTGAAATGAAGAGTAGGCCGCCCTCCCCGCCTTCATTAAAGACCACAAAAGTACATCATCCAAAGACTCAGCCTCGATGGGCTGCCGAGGGGAGCCGGATATCGCCCATTTGGCAATGAAGTCAAGAAGGGACTTGAGACTTGATGGCTTTGCATGGGGCTTAGGTTATAGTTTCGCCATGAGCTCTATCGCCCATTTGGCCACTCTCCGATTGCCTCCTTGTTCTCAATGATCTCCCCGAGGGGAATGATGACACCACCATGATCGATGTGCAAGGAAATAATGCCTCACTTCCGTGAGCCAAAGACCACAAATAGCACATCAATTTTTTGCATCCGGGAGTACTGGTCTTGGTTTCGATAACACTTCACCGATGAAGTAAACCGCCTCTCGAATCGGGTAAGGTGTGCCCTTCCTCTCTGTTCGACTACTATGGCTACACCGACCAATTGCGGTGGTTGCAGCCGACATAGAGGAGCAAAGGTTCTCCTCCGGGTTCGGTGGCACCAAGACGGAGCATTGGTAAGCAGCTTCTTTAAGTTGCTGAGGGCCTCCTCTGCCTCGGGAGTCCAGATAAATCGCTCGGATTTTTTCAAGAGGCGATACAAGGGCAACTTTTTCTCCTAGTCGAGAGATGAATCGCTAAGGGACGCCAGCACCCCATGACCTTGGACTCCCCTTTAAGATTGTTGATGGGCTCCATATTTGTGATTGCCGACACCTTATCGGATTGGCCTCGATGCCTCGGGCTGGAGACAATGAACTGAGGAGCATCCTCGTGGAACCCCAAAAACACACTCTCGGGTTTAGCTTGACCCCTTTCTTTGTTTAGGACACTCAAAGGTGGCCATCAAGTCACCTACTAGATCTCGGAGGCCTTCTTGGATTTGACCACTATGTCATCAATGTAGGCTTCAACTATTTTCCCAATGAGTTGGCCAAAACATGCTACATGCATCGTTGGGTAAGGCCCCTCAAGGCTTCCTCACCGGGCGGGGCATGGTGTAGGTAGCAAGACATCCCGACGGTGTGATGAAAGAAGTCACGAGCTGGTCGGACTCTTTCATTTTTATTTGATGGTAGGAGTATGCATCAAGGAAGGACAAAGTTTTGCAACCCGCAAGTGGAATCAACAAATTTGATCGATTCGAGGTAAAGGAAAAGGAACTTTCGGGCATGCTTTATTAAGACTAGTGTAGTCAACGCACATCCTCCATTTCCCATTCTTTTCGACTAGTACAGGATTTGCTAGCCACTGTGGTGGAAGACCTCCTTGATGAACCCGGCCGCCATTAGCTTGTGGATCTCTTCCCGATGATCTTTCGTTGATGCTATCTAAAACATCAGAACGCTGCATCACGGGCCAAGAGCCGGCCGATATTTAGGAGTGTCTACGACATCCCCGGTATGTGGGCATGTCCGTGGACTCCATGCAAACGTGCCGGCATTTGCGCTGAGAAAGTCGTGACGAAAGCACTACTTCCTATTTTGGGTCGAGCTTCCGATGGTCAACACTTCTCTCCCCGGGACTTGGGGTCGAGCCGGGATAGTCTTCGTAGCCTCGCTGGCTCAAACACGCCCGGGCGTTTTGGCTCGGCTCGCCGCAGATCTTGTCAAACTTTTCGCGCCGCTGAGGAGAGCTCGGGGCCGGATCGTATTCGGCGCATCTTCTACGCGACTGACGCCACATTCATACGCATGATGGTACAAGGGTCCGGTAGTGATGACAATCACCTTGGGCCCCTTCCGTGATCTTTAGCTTGAGGTAGGTGTAATTTGGGACGCTATGAACTTGGCGTAACACGACCACTCCAAAGACCACGTGATATGTGCCCCTAAGCCGAGGACCTCAAAAAGTCAATGTCTCCTACGAGTTCGAGGGGTGCCAAACCACACCGGAAGGTCGACCGCCCGAGGGGCTTGACTTGTTTGCCCGACGATGCCGCTGAACGCCGCCCCCTCTCGCGATCTTGATTTGTCGATGTTGAGCAAAGTCAAGGGTCCCTCATAGATGAGGTTGAGACTACTCCCTCCATCCATAAGGACTTTGGTTAGCCCGACATTGCCGATGACGGTCGATGACGCAGGGGGTATGCCCCCTCGCTTGGTATGTGGCGAGGATGGTCTCGCCTCGATCGAATGTGATGGCCTCGATCCGACCATTTGGCGGAGCTTTGGAGTGGCCGGGTCCACGGCAAAGTTTCCCGCCGCTCCTTGCTCGCACCGCCATGTTGCTCGCCTTTACCCCCTCAGAGATCATGAAACAGCTTGTCCACCCGTGAATTTCCCATCATCCTCCGCACCTTCCTCGGGCCTCCTTCTTTTCCTCCTCCTCTTCCCGGGATGGCCCCAAGCTTGGTGAAGTATTTTATGAGGGTCTTGCATTCCTCGAGGGTGTGCTTTGACGGGAACTTGTGATTGGGGCATGGTTTCTTGAGCATGTCATCAAAGGTCCTTGGTGGTGCCCAGGCCCCTTCCGGTCCACCGCAAATACAAGATCTTCATCGTCTTGTCTAGGGCCAAACCCTTTGCCCCTCTTGCCTTTGTTCTTCTTCTTCTTCCTGGGCTCTCGAGGGTGAGAGGCCTCGCCCGTCTCTTCCTTTTTTGCTTCCTTGCGGGAGCCCCGGCTGAAGAGGGCCCCGATGTTCCCTTCCACCGGCGAACTTGGTGGCAATGTTCATCACCGTTGGCCTCTCGGTTGGGGTTCGGCGTCCCACTTGTTGACAAGCCTCGCATGTGTGCCAGGCCAAGAAGGCCCCAATGACGCCCGAGTCCCGTCACGCTGGGGAGCTCTGTCGCTTGCTTGGAGAAGCGCCGGATGGTACGGGGATCTCGCCCCTGCCTTGCCGACAGCCCGAGAGATCCTAGAGTTCCGTGGGCGCAAGTAAGTGCCCCTGAAATTACCCCGAAAACTTTCTCCAGATCAGCCCGCTAGCTATTGCTGGGCGAGGTGCTCAAGCCACGCCCGCGCACTCGACAGTAGAGCGCCGACAAGCGGATGATGACTTTATCGCCATGGGCCCTCAAAAGAACCGGCACACTCAATCGGTACCATCCAATCAAACTTCGTGTGTTTCACCTCCAGTACTTCTCAATGTGGTTCGAGGGACTAAACGGCCGAGTGGTGCTCTCCTCGATCTCCTGGTGAAGACTTGCGCCCCGGGGTCCGGGAGTGGGCCACGCTGCACACGGCAGCTACCGGCGTTGCTCGATTTCTCTCGGAGGTTAGGCCTCGGGCGACGCTCGCCGGCCTCGCCTTGGTGGTTGCTCTCGATACGCTTCCTGCATATCCCGTGCTGCCGCGGATATCGCCGTGCATTCCCCGACAGTCGTCGCTGCGCTCGGCTCGTTTCGGGTTGGTAGAGGCTCGCTCGCTGTGCCGTGCTCCTCTCGGCCTTTGAGGAAGTTGTTCGGTCGTAGAGAGGCCGAGCTTGGCTCTGCTGTAGGGCTGCGCTTTATCAAGGAGCTCCTTGAGCCCTTCCTGATTCTCCTCGCCTCGTGGTGGAGGGTTCGCATTTCTCGCACTCAAAGATTGCGTAGCCGCTACGCTGAAGCTTGCGCGGTTGAAGGGGGACCGCTTCTGGCAGTGGGAGGAACGTCTCCTGTATTGGTCCGGCTGCTACGCGCATCGGGGTGCTGGTCGTCGTGGCCTCGGGCGCAGCCCGCTTCCTCGCTGGATGCTTCGCTTCCAACCGCCTGAGGGCGCAGCACCTTCTCCCGCGATCCGTGTTCGGAGATCTTGCAGCTTGGCGCTCCCGCCGCCAGCTTTTGAGGGGCCGCGCGACCTGGCTGAATCGGGCGATGCCGCCGGGCACTGAGGCGGACTTGCCCTTAGTGGCTCGCTCCACCTCGCTCGTCGTCATGATCGCGTGTCTTTCCCCGACATCCGGAGACATGCCCGCCGAAAGCACCTCCACGCTGTAGCATTCGCGGGTGAGATCATAGAAGTCATCGCTGTCGCTGAAGTCCGCAGCCGAACATGTAGTTCCGTGATGGGATCGCGAACTCGAGGCGGGCGTGTATCGCCAGCGGATCTCTCGTAAGAACGCGACCGATTGTCCCGGCTCGGGTGGCATCACGGGTTCTCGGAGAAGAACATCATCGGAGCGGTTGCCCGGACTAGTTTGCGGAGTAGTCGCAGGCCTCCAAGATCTGCCGCCCGCGTCCCTTCCCCTCGCGGCGTCGCAGGCTGATGACTTCGAAGCCCAATACCGACGCCCAAGGCGTTGACACCTTGAGATTGGGGACGCAGCGCAGCCCGAACGCCGACGGGGTCGCGGTCCGCCTTCCATGCGGTGGCCGTGGTGGCCGGTGCGCCTCCGTGAGAGGAGCAGATCGCTCACCGACTCCGGCCGGGAGGAGGATCATCTTGTAATCGCGGGCCGAAAGGGCCTCTAACTCCCGCACCGCCGAATCGGGCAAGAAGACTCTTTGGGGGAGTTCAGACCGAGAGCAAGGAGGAAACGATGGAAAATCGCCATTTGGATCAAACCGATGCTTTACGACGCCGCTCCCGCACCGGGCGCGCCAGCTAACTATCGATGTTTTGAGAAACGGGTGTCCCAAGGACCGCAACAAAATTTATAAGCCGTAAGGCCCCCGCCCAAAAGGCGCGGGCGAGATGAACACGTAGTATTTATCCCGGTTCAGCCATGGCGGCCCTACGTCCAAACAGGTGTCGTTTTCATATTACCACACCAAACGTGCTTGATCGTGGAGTTTACAAGCGTTACCAATGGAGAAGTGGGTCTCCAACCTCTCGATCGTATGTGTGTGTGAATCCTCCACCCCCCCGATAATGGGCCATTACTATCCCTTTATAGTGAGAAGGAGGTATGAATTTACATTTATGTGTCAATTACTAAGCCAAGGTGTCTATTGTCCGGGGCCCAAGTGCCTCGATGTCTCGAGGCCCGGCTCTGATGGTCCAAATTGAGTTGGGAGTTGGAGACGCTGCGGTCTTTGCTTTGCCCCGCACGATCTTGCAATTGATAGCGGAGCCGAGGGGCCCCGAGAGGGTAGGTCCTAGAGCTCTGCCGGTGTGTGCCCCTTGGTAACCGAGGTGGCGCGGGCGAAGTCCCGAGGGCTAACGGAACGCAAAGTGGAGATGTACCGCCGGAAGGTTGGGGCGCTGCCGGCGTGGTTCCTCGTGCCAGCGGGCAAGATTACGCAGCCTCTATCGCTATGTCCCATCAACGGACGGCGAGGATAACGGGCGCTTGAATCGCCCTGTGGTAATCGACATTCTCGGGCGACAACGTGAGGCAGCGGCATTAATGCGGCCGTTCCCCATCCGCATGGCTGGAGCCTCCAACGCCCGAGGATCCCCGCCCTGCGAGGCGGAGCCCAGCGCCCGGGGTATGGCACGGGTGCCCCGGCGAGCAGCTTGTGCGCCGGGGTATGGCACGGGCTTTCTTTGGGCAGGCGGAGTTTGTGCGCCCGGGTATGGCACGGATTATCCCCGCCGGGCCGGAGTTGTGGTGACCCGAGGGGATGCCTGCCTAAGACCCCCTCGGGCGCAGGTAAATGAGTCCCTCAGGCCTGGATCTACCCAACAGGGGTGTTTTTAAGCCTGGATACTTGCTCCTTTGTGGCTAGTGGGTGATCGTGTTATTAAGCCCCTGTATGGTTGTCACCTTTTGGTCCTTTCCTTTCTCCACGCTCTTGATGACTTCAACAAAGATTCGCCGTGGGTCCTTTTAAGCTACCATGGGCTGATGTGGGCCGCTTATGGGTAGCAGGTCCAAATGCTCATTGATGTCTCGAGCTTGTAGATTGGGTGTTTGTTAGTGGGCCGTCAGAGGCCGGAAGATGACACGCTGTCGATGCCTTCAAGCTTGTAGATCGTGTAGCCCGGGTCCACCTCCTAGAGTCAACACGGCCGCTGTTTGTGGTGTTGTTGGGGGGGCATTTGGCCCACCGGAGGCCTTGGGCCGATTCCGCTATGAGAATGGGCCGTTGTATTTCTTCTTCGTAGAGAATGTTGGGGTACTCTATTATTTTGGTACCGACTAATTATGTATTCTAAGACCGAAAAAAACTGGTTTACTACAACAACAGACTATGTAGTTTAGCTGTGGAGGAGGTGGATGGCTATTTTAATCTAAGTTTAATCGGGAAAAACTGAAATAGCTTATTTGTATTTTAGACCGCTGATAGAATAGCGCTTTTGACCATTGTTTCTTTGGAAAAAAACTGTAGTAAAATAATGGAATCTTTTGAGACAAAAATAAATAGCGACTCGTTAGTTTAATCTTGTGTTTGCAACTCACCGGTTATTACTTTCGGTTGCTTTCAATATAAGTGTTGGGTATTTTTAGCTATGAATGTATAAGTCCGGCAAGCGCACCTTAATTCTTCATATTGTAGCCTTCACCCTAAGTATTCAGTATCGATCTTCACACAGGAAATCCGAGGTGTACCTTCTAGCTAATCTGCCCAAGGACAACACAAGGGTAGAGATGGAAAGGTAGATGGATTTCTATTGCTCTTATGTCTTAAGGATAGCTTTACACTCTACTTATACTTTGCTCACTTGGGCAACGGACGCACTTCAGTCCGCCAGTGATGCCTTCCAAATTTCTACTCAGAGCCCCGACGGAGGAGTACGAGGGGATCCAATGTGACCGGCACCACCTCGCCGCCTACCTCACTACCGTAGGCTACACAAAGAACGGCGAAGCCTACAGCCTGTGACACCATATTTTCCACGCTTATCCACTACTACTTAGCATCATACAAAACATCCGCCTTTATCGGGAGTCCTCCACTACTAGAGCATCCGCCATGGGACGGGACGATGAACCCTCAAAATGTAAAGGTAAAGCTCAACTAAAACAATGTAAAGCTTAATGAACAATAGACATAAAAGGCTATATGAATCACTTTAACACTTACTTATCCAAGATCCCGCGCGGAGCGTAAGTACATGTCCATAGAGGTATAAGCTTGGGGAGACACCGACAAGTCCGCACTTCCCAGCCTCTCTCTTCACATCTCACTTTCACAACTCTAGCTAGCTACTAGGCATAGCCCTTTGGAGTGGAAGTGCAAGTGTGTAATGTGCTCGCTCTTTGTGTATGTTGTGTCTTGAATGAGGGGGAGAGCATCTCTTTTTATAGGTAGAAGAGAGAGGGGCTTTTGGAAGATTTACTTCCTACATGGATAGAGCAAAACCGCATTCTAGGTTCGCTTAATCCGTGCATGCACCCCCGAACCGCCTTTGTAGCAACGCCGGGGTTGGAGGCCGCATTGCGAAAGATGGGGCCAATCGGGCTCAGCTAGGGGTCCGCTGACCAGGGCTCCGGCCGGCCCGCATAGTCATTGGGCCTCAAATTTCGTGGGCTCGTAGGCCTCAATCGTTAGCTTTCCAAAAATCCCGGGCGACGGAAACGGACTGGATGAGGGAGTTATGCCCAAAATACTCCATGACCGCCCCCCGCAAATTCAAACCGACCCCAACTCCATTTGGGCCTCCACTTCTTGGGCTCTGATTGGTTTGATTATGAGCCTTGCTCCTCTTGGACTTGTGTGTATAATGGAAATATACTTTGTAATTGTATATCTTTGTTATATTTCCATGCTTTCATGAATGCTCATCCGAAAAAGATAAACTACCAAAACCTCGCGGAACCCATTAGTTATAAAACACTATTCCTAAGTTTGGTTGTCATATTTGTTATATTATTTTATTGAAATGTTGGCGATATAAATGTGCGTTAAGGACCGCCAACTACCCCCACACTTAGTCCTTTTGCTCGCCCTCTAGTAAAGTTCAAGACTAAGATAGGTCATCTCCTTGATATATAACCTGCATACAATATTCCAAGCTTCAATTGCACTTGTAAACTTTGAAGTGTCTACCACATTATCTTGGGTAATTGAATAATGGAACAGCACAAATTCAAATCCCCGCATCATCTCAAAAAACTAGGGTTTTTCATTTGATTTTGAAAATGTGAACATAGCTTAGCTCCTCAAATGATTCTCTCAAATCACTCAATTTGTGGTTGGTTCCTCACCAAGGCATATCAAAGTGCTGCCTTCTTTTTCTTTCCTACTTAAAAGCTTATATGGATCTTTTGGGGAAAGATATGAAGTCATACTTACTCGAGATATTTGTTAGGTCAAAACTCCTGATCCAAGGAGAAAGATGCCATACCCTTAGATCAAGAAGTGTATGTGTGTGGATAGAATAAATGTGTTTAAACCCTATTCTATACCTCTTGATGTGAGTGATCTCTCTCTATGAAAACCTTATTCTTGAGAAACATGGCTATTATCATTTTATTTTGCATGAGCCTTCATGTGCTCATCATTTTTTTTTCTTATACTTTGACCTTCATGTGTCCATATATCTTTTTTTCTTTGGGACCTTCAAATGTCCCTATATATATTTTTTACATTTTTTTCATATCACATGTCTCTTAAACCATATATTGAGAGAGATCTCTATCTTGCTGTGAACATGGAGTACTTATTTCCTAACACATATCTTTTTTTCTCTACTCAGGTGTAGAGCAAAAAAATTTTTTAGGGGATCTAAAACATGTTTTTTAGCGTATTCTAGTGTAGAAATAGCTTATATATGTGGCGTGTATGTGATCTTGATCTTGGGGGCATAAAACTTTTCTCAACAAGGGTCAACAAGATTTGACAAAAATCAATGTAGAAATAAAGTAGCATATATATGGGGGTTTTAAACTTGATGCACTAGATATATGGCTTTCTAGTAGGAATTTTATATCATTGAGGAGCATGCTATTTGATTTTTTTGATTTTGAAAACAAATCCCAAGTTCTTCTTATAAAAGAGCAAGGTTTATATCATCCCACTATATCACATATTCAATTACTTAGATAGCATGGGGTCCCTATGATAAATTGTTCACAATTTTTAGGAATATTTGCGAGGAATAAAAGTATGTAAATTTTATCAAAAAGGATAGCATGGAGATGGTGTGTCAAGAGTTTTGTCCTTTTAATTTGTTTAATTTTAAATTTCAAAACTTTTAGGGATGTGAGGGTAGATTGCTACAAACCACCGTTGAATATGAAGGAGTCTTGTTAAGTCTAAATTGGATTGACCACACGGAGGTTTGGCGGTCAATTTGAAACCTTTTGCCTTGTCCTTCTTGCATCATGGATCACTTGATGTTGTGCAACGTGTCGGTGAGGTCTCCAAATGTTTGTTCATTTTTTGAGAGATCTCCCCCATTTGTTCTTGTACTGTTTTTATTCTAACAAAGAAAACAAAACAAGAGAAAAGAAAACAAAAGTCTCTCTAGGTTTTAAAAAACCAAGGACCTTTTTATTATGATTATTCTATTTTATTTATTTATTTATTTTTATTACTAAAAAGTTTGCTCGAACTTTTACTAAAACTCAAAGCAGTCTAAAAGATTAAGTTTGGAATATAAATCTAGCCTTAATTTATCTCCATTATAGATTGCCTCCATTGTTTATGAAAAACTCTAAGTTCATTAATCAAATTTCAACACCATGTCAAATTTTGATTAAAGAAGGCTATTTTAACCTAAGCACCATGCTTAATTTAAAAAGCCTATGAATGTATCTCATGTGGCACATGTGAATACACCCAAAAACCGAAGCATATGACATAAGCGAAGAAAAGCATGATTTTTGTATGATCAAGTCATATGGAGACAAGAATGAGTAAACGAGTTGGCAAACATTTCTTTGCATACCTAAATTTACTTACCGATAGCGTTTATGGGCCGAAGCGTCAAAGTTGTTCTGCCGCGGTTTGCATGATGGCCGCCTAGGTGCATCTCAGGCTAGGCCACACACACAACAATGCGTATGGCCATGGGTCTGTATGGTAGTAGCAAAGGATGAGAGGTGAGCCCTTCTTGCTTGTGGAAGCAATGATGGGTGGAGTCGGTGATTACATTGGTATTTATCTTTTAGATATGTTTGGCTAACTGGCTCTTCTCTCTCCTCCCATATTTTTTTTTTTCTTTTCTTTTCTTTTTCTTTTTTTTTAATATATCATTATTTTTTTCATCTATAATTTTTTTTTTTATGTTCTCTTTTTTTTTTCAATTCTTTTTTCTACATTGCCCTTTTTTTTAGCAAGGCAAAGCTAACATCATCTTTCTTTTTTTTTCTTTTTTTTTTAACCCATGATGGCTCTTGGTGTGTATGAAACTCTAGTGAGGCGCTCACCATCTTCCCCACACTTGGACTTTTGTGTAAAAGTCCAACATAAGAATCGAGTTTCTCCATTTGAGTATGTTTCATCACCCAAGAACATCAAGGCTTGTAGTTTTATGCGGCTTTCATGTTCTCAAAGCATCATATGCCCCTTTGCCCTTCTTGTTCTTGACCTAAAATGGTTAGTTTACAAGAATAACGAAGGTGCATACTAACTTGACAACATGCCCTTGCTATTATTAATAAGATTGTTTCTCATATTTTTTATGTGACTTTTTAGCATAATGAGCAAGGCATAAGTGTGAAACAAGGTAGAAAGCCAAAAGAAATGAATGAAGCATGTCATGAGATATTTTTTAGAGTAGTCACCCCCACACTTGATTTTTGCATGACACAAAATCAAGTTTGGATAATTCTCTCTCCATCAAATGTGCTTCATTGCTAAATGATGTTCAGGTTGATTTTACCCTTCACCCCTTAGTTCTTTTTGTTTCAAACACGAAGGTTAGTGACAAAAATACTTGAAGGAGCAATTTCCAAAAAGATGTCCTTAAACTCATTTTCAAAAGTCATGTTATTATTGTTAGGGATTATTTATGAAAAAAAAGTTTTTTTTTTGGTAAGCATAGTAAAATTTTTTTAAGATAATCAGGGGTATCTCCGGTAGTGCTTTAAGTTATGGTCTTAAAAGCGGTAGGGGGAAAACATCTTGCAGCTATTGGTGGTGAAATTCCAGGGTTTCACCACTTAAGAAAATAGCGTTACGCTTAAAGATGCAAGGTTAGCATACATCGTGCTACTCTACGAGACTTGCAATGTTTATGATAAACATAAGCATCCACAATCATCCTCTTAAAAATTTGACAGAGAATCAAAGAGATGGTTGTGATCATAAATGGCATAGCGATAAGAAGCAAAACAAACTCAGGAGGCAAAGGCGAGCATGAAACATGAGAAGTTTCAAAGAAAAAGTTAACATGCTCATTAGCAGTTCTTGCTTGGTCTCTAGAGTTGGCCGCTTCATGCATGTCCATGGCATGAGAGTTTTGTGAAGGAAGGATCAACGTTGATTCTTGGCCGTGCGAGAAGAACAACGTTTTGATGGCGAGGAGGGGGCATGGCTTTGTTTGGCGAGGGTAAAGGTGCGGCGTTTTTTGTTTCACAAGGATGTGAAATGAGCGGGGGCTATGAATTTCTCCTCCTCAAGCGGGTCCTTTGTTGAGATGTTGCTTTGCCACTAGACTTTTGGGGCATGGGTTTGGAGTGGCGGAAGCAACTTCTCCCCAACTTTTCATCAAGGCTCCCATGGGAAGGTTTTTTCTTGAAAAGATTTTTGAGAGGGTAGCCTATCGGAAGTTTGAAATGAAGGATGAAAGATATGGAAGTCCAAGAGAACCTCGGTTTGTCAATTTCAATGGCACGGCCCTTGCGATCCCACAACACTCAAAAGATAAGCCCGACCGGACTTTTGAATAGTTTGTCGGTCGGGACTAGCGGTATGTTTCCCAAAAAGGGTCTCGAAATTGTGACATGATATTAGTCAGGCGTGAGGTTGTGTAGGGCCTCCACGAAGTCCCATTTAACGAACAAGGAATGGTGTTGGAAGGTGAAAGAATCACGAATTTGCTTGGGAAAGAGCGTTTGACTTCCATTAACCATTTCTTGGCAGTTTTAGCTCTAGGGGAGGACTTCATTTGTTGTGTGGTTTTGTGTCATGAGAGGTAGGGGGTATTGCCATAATCCTCGAATTCAATGAGGAACTCACGAAGGATGCATTATTCTTTCAGCCGGTGTTAGGTGGTTGGGCGAGGTCTCAACGGTCGATCTAAGGATGGTAAAGGTGCGGATTCGGTGATGAGGGCTTCTCAAAGCTTGACATGCCCTTTGTTTTGGCGGGGTTTGGGTTTTACAATAGGAAAAGCGTGCTTCTCTAGGATGTGATCAAGGATCTTCCTTTGTTACGTATGCGATTTTTGTGTGTAAACGACCCTCGGCGGTCATGTCAAGGCATAGGGCAGCATCTATGTCAAGACCCGAACAAAAGAGATGCAAAAGCACACTATCGGTAATGACAATTACGGGTTAGCATGTATTAACTTTGAAAACCTATCGAGGCTGCACCTATGGATTCTTTCTCGTTACGCTTTCGAAATCGAGGGATTGCCCTTGGTAGGGAGTTGATACGGGACATGGAGAAGAATGCAAGACAAAAATTTGTCTTTAAGTTCTTTTCAATCCCCATTCGCACTTCCTACAACATTTGTGAACCATTGTTCCACCTCCCCTATGAGGGAGAATGGAAACAACTTCCACTTGAGAATTTCTTATGTCATGCGAGAAGCGCCATGCAGGCATGAACATATCTCCTCGAAAACTTGCAGGTGGCTAAAAGGATCTTCATTAACAAACCACGAGAAGGGTTGTGCGAACATAGGCCTTTAAACACGGGTAGAGTTCATCGGTGGATGAAGTTTTGATTTTGAAAAAGATGGTGGCTCGTGTGAACTCCCCCTTTGAAGCGAAGGGTTTTGAATTTGAGTTGGCTTCATGGTGTAAAAAGGAAAATGAATAACTATTTTTTGTTTTTATATTAAGATACGAAGCGAACTAGGTTGGAAGAAGATAGCAACCGTTCCCGACAACCTTGGCCTTGAAGAAAACTTGTTGGTATTTCTTAGGCGTGGCGAATAAGTCATAGCGCGCGGAATTACCGTTTAGCCTTCACCGGAAGTATTAAAGGGTATGCATTGTCTTCACGAGGAGCAGGAGGTATACTCTTCTAGCTAATTCGCCAAAAGGACAACACAAAGGGTAGAGATGGAAAGGTAGAGATGGATTCCTATCAAAGCTCTTATGTCTTAAGGATAGCGATACTCTACTTCTACTTGCTCGCCTTGACCCGGATCGCACACAATTACGCGGTGATCGCGGCTTCTACTCTACTCCGTGGCCCGAGGCGTGGGAGATGCGAGGGACTTCCGCTCTCTCCCTCACATCTCACTTTCACAACTCTAGCTAGCTACTAGGCCATAGCCCTTTGGAGTGGAAGTGCAAAATTGTGTAATGTGCTTTCCTTTCAACTTTATTGTATGTTGTGTCTTGAATGAGGGGAAACATCTCCTTTTTATAGGTAGAGGAGAGGGGCTCTTTGGAAGATTACTTACTCCCTACAAGGACGAACAAACCGCCTTCGTTAGCTAATTCAGGCATGCACCCCGGAGCGTCTTGCTTGAAGTCGGGTTGGAGGCCACCTTGCTTGAAAAGATGGGGCGAATGGGCCTATTGGGGTCGGCCCGGACCAGAGACTCTGGCGGGGACGGCGATAAGCTATTAGGCCTCGATTTTTTATGGGCTCATAGGCCTCATCGTTAACTTTCAAAAAGTCACGAAGCTGACATGAAGCGGACTCGAATATGGGGAGTTATGCCCAAAAATACTCGAGCGACTCAGCGATCCCAATTTGGACCCAAAAAGTCGATTTGGGCACGCACTTCTTAGGCTACGATTGGCTTGATTGTGAGCCTTGCTCCTCTTGGACTTGTGTATAATGGAAATATACTTTGTAATTGTATATCTTTGTTATATTTCCATTCTTTTCATGAATGAATACCACGAAAAAAGATAAACTACAAAACTTCGTGGAGGTCGATTAGTTATAAACACTATTTAGGATTTTGGTACACGTCATATTTATTTTATTATTTTATTGGAAATGTTGGCGATATAAATAATGCGTTAAGGACGCCAACAATAAGTAATTAGCGTGCCTTTTGGTCTAAAAGGGAAAAAAGAAAAAGAGGTGCACTTCTTGCTTTATACGCATGCAGGTAGTGATGAAGAAAACTTTTTGCGGTATTTTCTTTTACTTTTTTTTGGCTCCCTCACCAATGTCCTACAGCAAATTGAGGCCTGTTTGGTTCTGTCAATACTAGGGACTAAGAGCTAATTTTAATCTCATTTTAGTCTAAATTACGAAACATAGGGACTAAAAAGAGGGACTAGTGGTCCCCATTAGGTCCCTGATCACTAGTCTCAAGGGTGCTAGTGAGACTAGTGGTCTCATTTTAGTCCCTCACTCTAAACAAGGGATCATATCTCCCACAACTAAAATGAACAAAACATGGATAGTTTTGCGTCGACATTGGTTTGGGGTCACTTTGCCTCTCCTCTGCGGTTCCTCCCAGCGCACACCGTTTTTATTTTGGAAAGCACAATCACCATGATGGCCATGATGGTAAGTGCCTTTCTCCCAGGTGTGACATCACTCACTATGAGGGTGGCTTGCCCATGCATGCGATGGACCCGGCACACTGACGATCCCGTCTGGCGATCACAAAAGTAAATCACCCTTCTGTCGTTCTCAAAAGTGGACAATAATTTGGTGCAACATTTTACTTGGGTTAAATTCGTCCTGCCTATGTGAACTAAAATGCCCACCAGCGTGACCGCCGGCTCACCCTCGTTGTCGATTAATGCGTTTTGGACGGCGTCCCTAGCATCAACGGTAATGTGCCTTGGCGTCCACGGGTCCGGATGGTGATCTTGAGATGACACAAGGATGTATCTTGGTTTAGGCCAAGCGCCGGCCCTAGTCGGTCGAGAGGGTAGCTGCTTGTGTATCCGCTAGGTGAATTTGCTCATAGTAGGGGTATACAAGCAGGTCGAGAACGGTAGGGGCCCCAAGTCTACGTGGCGTGGTGTTGATTGAGCCAAAGGCCAATATGGGTGTGAAGTCAAAGGCGTGAGGTGTCGGAACTTGCCTATACTACATCCGGGCTCCCCCCCTTTTATAGGCCCAAGGAAGGGCCTTTGTTACACATCATCTTAGGAGTAGGTGGCCGGGATGGCTTGGCACTTAAGTCACGCGGTCGATGTGTAAGTGCGTACTTGCGCCCGTGGGAAGAGCTTGGTCAGCTTTCGCTATTACTCATTACCAAGAGGTGTGAGACCCCGGACTAGCCGGTCGAGGGGTAGTTTGAACCTCGAGGGCCTCTACTTTCTGGGGATAGCCATAGAGGGAGGTGATCTTGTTATCAGGGGGTGTGTTGATTGTGACGAGGAATTTTGCTTGAGAGGTGCCGGAGGGTACTCCATCATGGCCATGATCTTTGTCGAGGCCCTTGGTGATGGTAGCGTGTTGGCCGGTCATTATCTCGAGTAAATTATCACGCCAACTTATATCAAATTCATGAGAAAAGGCAAACTTATGTTACATATACCTTTACTTCTAACCTAGTTCCATTTGTATTCATAGAAAATATGTTTTCTTGGTATGAAAGTGGAAATAGGTACAAGTTAGATCAAATAAATGGAAAAGCGCATTGAATAAAGGCGTCAAAGAGAGGATCAAGCAGGAGGGCCAACTCCGTGAGTGATCGGCCCGTGATGCACCCTGGTAGGCCCAATGTAGGAAGGCCCAAATGCCTGCTTGGGGGAAAGCGGAGGCCAGGAGGCCAGCCCATCGAGGCCGGCGCGCTGTGGCGGCGGCGCCAAATTTTTGCGCCTCTTCCCGCCCTTTCTCTGGCGGTTTCCCCCGAACTCTAGCGGCCGGTTGCATGCGGTGCCGCCAAATTTAGCCATGAAACCGCCTCTCTCGTGTATAAATTGAGGAGTAGAGCTCCTCTCACAACACAACACACTAGAGCTTTTCTCTCTTCACTTTCTCTTCTACCTTTTTAGTTAGGAGTTAGGCACAATGTAGAGATCAAGATCTTCTTGGAGGTACTTGGTATGATTAATATAGTTTTACTTATGTTGATCAATACTTTGCTTTCTCCACATTATTCTTGTTCTTATTATCAATAGCTAAATAGAGCCGCGATTCATGCGATATGATCTTAACATATGAACTAGTATATAGTTTGCATGTCATGATCTTGTCAAATAGAACTTTTATGTGTAAACATATTATACATACATGATTAGACCATAATGAGATCTCTCTTAGATAATTCTTGGTTGCTTGTCGGTTTACGGGTTCGTCGTCCCCTTATGGGGATACTCTAGTAGAAGGGCCTGCGCCGGTCGGTCACCCTTGAGCTCACGCTGAGTAGTTGGAAGATATCATAGGCGTGGTGTCTGGGTTATCATCTACCTTCGTTTGCCTCGAGCAGCGTGCGGTGAGGGGTGGGCGGGTGGCGGCCGACCACTGTCCGGCCTTTGCATTCCCCGTCGGTGTTTCGGATGGGGCTATTGGCGGCATCGCTTGGCGGTGAGGGGCGTTATCCGGTGCCTTAGTAAACCAATAGTAATTGAGGTTATCTCGAGTTAGAATCTCGGCGGTATAAGGCATGCATGTATATCTGCTATCTTAATAAAGTTATATAGGATATCCTCCTCTAGCGTGTTTTCTTTTTTATCCTTTGAGATTGGTTCGGTGTGTGTGTCAAGTTATCATACCATTTGATTTATCCCTATTATGGATTGTGGTCTATTGCATGATTAGGTGTTATCTTGTCCATGTTCATATTAGAGACTTTTACACCATGCCTTCCATATTGGAAATGATAAACTGCGAATACTTAGGGGTGGCTTCTGGCGGCATTTCCGTGTAAACTACGGAACTCTTTTACATTTCGTTAAGAAACGCCAACAAGCTTTAATGACTTTCACCGTGGCTCTTAGCAGGGTGGAAGCTTCGATGCGCCGTCAGGCGAGGCATTCTTCTAGTGGTGGAAGTGGGTGTCGCGACTCCTTATTTTTTTAGACGGGATGTATGTACTCGTATGTATGCTTGGCAAAAAATAGTTCGTCGGTTAGTACTTGTGCTTTTCATTTGATTCAAAAATCGAGTGTAAATACTAGACTTCAGCCACCCGTCGGTCTTGTGGCGGCGCTTTCCAGAGGATATTCCTGAGCCTCGGGGAAGTGGATTTCTTTCAGGGGCTCTTACTTTTGTTTTGCCAATTCTCTCATTAGAGGCGTCGTAGGTTGAAGATCTCTAGATTGGTTTTGGCCTAATTGATGACATCCTAGGACTAATCTCTCTATGCTAAGTGTTTGTTTTATTTTGGAGATTGGGTCAAGCCAAGGACAGTGCATGATGGTCATGGTGGATGGGTGAGGTGATCCAAATGATGATCAAAAGTCGCAACATGGAGTAGTTAGATGCATCAAAATGGGCTCAAGGCAAAGGTATATCCATAGGGCCATTTTGATTTTGCACTCAAGACACCATAGAGGGGTGTGAGTGATTTAGGATCGATAAGCCGTACTATAAAGAGGGGAAAACTATAGGTACATATCGGTCCTCATGTGCCTCTAGGTTCAAAATCTTTTGCATGCATTCTAACCTAGAGCTAAGCAACCTTCGAAATTGATTGTGAAAATGCTAACACAAGCACATGGTGATGTACCACGTGGTGGTGTTAGCACATTTCTTAAAGGCGGTGATGGTTTTCTGGGGTTGAGATGGTTTGGGTATGCGCTTTTGAGAAAATGAAGCGTCTATTTTCTATTTGGCAGGATGCATCATGGTGGTGAAAACATGCTAACTCTATGCTAAGTGTTCAAGTTGGAGATTATCAAGCCTTGTTGGGTTGGATGGGTAGGTGATCCAAAATGATCGGAAGCAAAGGCGATGCATCAAAAATAGACGGATTTTCGCCATTTTGCACTCGACCATAGAGGTGCGGGATTTAAGTCGATAAAAGTAGGTACTATAAGGGGAAAACTATGGTATATGTCGGTCCTCGGCCTCTAGGTTCAAAATCTTTTTGGTGCATTCTAACCTAGGACGGTCCGAAGTGATTGTGAAAATGCTAACACACAATCACATGGTCGATGTCTGGTGTTACATGATAGTTTCTGGTTGAGATGGGTTTTACGCTTTTGAAAAATGAAGCGGCTCATTTTCTATTACTTGTAGGATGCATCATGGTGGTGAAAACATGCTAACTCTCGTGCTCGAGTTGGATCTTGTTGGGTTGCATGCGTGACGGATTTCTCGGATCGACGGACGCGTCTCATGGGTTTATAGGACGGTCGGTGAATGTCGATGTCTAGAGCATGATTTCGGTGGCGGCTCGTGGGCCGAGCTTGGATCGTGGCCGGACTCATCGGCCGGGGGCCGCGATGGTGTGTCGATGGCGGGCGGTAGAGGGCGTCGATCGAGCCCTTGCGAAGTAGTTTGCCCCGGCGACTCTATTTAGGTGTGGGGGGTATATATATGAGTTTGGCGGCTATGTGGTCTCTTGGTCATTTGAAATCATTCCTAACACCTCTAGGCTGAGCAAACTCCCTCCTCCTCCCTCCCTTTGCTTGTGAGCATCATTCTAGTGAGTTGAGGTGATTCAAGTGCACTTTGCTTTGATCTTTGCATCTAGTGGCACTTGGGGATGGTTGTGGCCGTTGGTTTTCTTATTGCTCTTAGAGAGCACCACTCCTAGCCGGCTTGGTGATTGGTGGGCGTTGGCAAGAGAAGGAGATTGTTCTTGGTCACCTCCGGTTGATTTGTGAGGAAGGACCGTGCATCCTGCGTCGGGGACGACAAATTGCAAGTAATACATTGCTCGTGTCTTGGGTACCTCTCATTTGCTTTGGGTGCAAGTAGCCTAAAGGCGCTTGGCTAGGAAGTGAAGCTCCACCTTGCCCCTGCGTGAGAAGATTCGGCTGGAGACTAGCTTGAGGGTGCTCAAGTGAACCGGGTTAAATCTCGTGTCTCCACTTTGTGTGATTGTCATCCTTTGGTGATTGGATTCATATTGGTTATCTCATTGTATAACTCTTGGTGATTGGATTGACTAGCCTCGACAAGTCGGTATAACTCCTCCATCCTACCTTGCATTACTTTGTTAGTTATATTGTGCTAGTGTAGCTTGATTAGTTTTGCTAGTTGCTTTGTATAAGTATATTTGTTCACCTAGAGTATCTAGTGACATAGCCTTGTGTGAATTAGAGATCATAGCAACTAAATTGTGACTAGGAGGCTTCTTGGCACAAGTACAACTAAGAACAAGCGCATTTCAGCTTTGTTATTTACTAACAAAGTTGCTCTAGTGAATTTGTAGAAATTTTTATTAGGCTATTCACCCCCCCTCCACAGCCATTTAGGACCTTTCATAGGTTCTTGGCGGTGATAGCCCCAGAGCCCTCGCTTCGTCTTGTGAGGCTTAGGTCGGGGGTATCTAGCGTCTTTTCTTTATGGAGTCCCTGGGTTTGTCTCTCATGAGGTAGGGGTGGTCGAGGCGGGCTACCCTCATTGGTGAGGTTGCTTGGACTGGGAGAGGCTGTTGGCCGGATAAGTTCAAGTGGAGGTCCATACCCTATTAGATAGGGTTGGCTTGCGGCCTAGAGCACACTCCCAAAAATCTTTTGCATAGGTTTGTCGAGGGGTCTTGGGATCACGTTAGGATCAGGGGCTCGATGCCTCCCCGTGGGATCCCTCCCTGCGGCCTTGGCTAGCCTTGAGCAGGCGCTTAGGTAGGGTGTTCAGAACCTCCGTAGCTCGGGTGCGTGTGGCCTGTAAGCGGGCACACCCATCGATGCTCCTGACTCTACGAAATTTTGTCCGAAACCCTCGAGGGGCCCGACCTTGAACCTCTGGACCGTAGTGGCGCGCCTATGTTGCCTTGGGGGTGAGCCTCGGCCGGATGCTTCATGCGTAAGCCTTGCGAGGGCATTTTAAGGACCGTCCCCTCATCCGTTGGCTTGCGTGGGGCGAGGAGAAAAGCGGCCTTGGCGCCTCCCAGTGGCGGCTACGGACGGATCCTGTAGCGGACAAGATGATGGGGCGGGCGGGACTTACCGTCTGCGATTGTCGGTGGAATCCCTTTGCAGCGGATCTTTCGCATTTATCTGGTGGGGTAGCCGCCGTTCCACCCCTCGCTCCCTTTCCTATAAATGTCGAGTCGTTGCCGACTCTGACTCTTTTTCCATCTCATCTATTCCCGCATTCTACGCCCTTGCCTTCCCCTTGCTCTTGCACTTGGGGTTAGATCACTTTTTGAGGGAGAAGAAAAAAGCTTTGCCGCCCGCCGACCTCGTTCCACCATTCGCTCCTCCCTATGGCCCACCTTGAAGCTCACATGATGCCCGCGAGCAGGTGGCGGAGTCAACTGGTGGAGGGGGCCCACCTGGTGGCGTTGAGTCGGCGAGGGTGCATTTGTAGCCCGCGATCTCGCTCGGTACGAGTGGATGGCGCGCGTCGGCCGAGGAGGACCCGCGTGCCCAACACCGGAGAGTATATCGTGAGATTTTACGGGTCACCACCGGCGCGGGTTCGGGACTCGCCCGGCCGCTTTATGCGCTCGGCGGCCTTCTACTACTGAGGTGGAGTTGCACAACTTCCCCGAACTCTAATGCGCGAGCGGCCATCTTCAGTCGCCGTCTGCGAAGGATTACCTAGGGATCCCGATGCATTGGGATCTGCGGAGATACTGTTCAAGGCGGAGTTGACGGCGGTGTCGGTGGAGAGGGAGAGCAGCGCCCGGGCGTTGCGCTCCGGTGGAGTGCGTGCTCAGTGCGTGACCATCGGCGTACATCCGGTGAAGTCGGCGTCGTCGAGCCGGGGTTGGCAACCTGAGTGGTTCTACAGCGCAGCGGCGCCCCGGCCTTCCCTCTTACCGGCAAGGTCTTGTATACCGGCGGACCCGGCTGGGTGGAGTCTCCCTCGGACGAGGTGATCGCGAGGGCTCGAGCGGCTGCTGCTTTCGCGCTTGGCAGCTCCGTAGGCGAGATGGTCAGCGGTCAAGACCTACTGCTGAAGTCGTATTTGCCCTATTTCCCACCGCGGAGAGTCACGCCGCTGATGGAGCGAGCGACTGCATCTTGGCGAGATGGGGGCCCGAGCACTTTCGGTTGAAAGGCAGCGGATGTCGGCAGAGCCCACGGAAGCCCGCGACATTCTCTCGGGTGGGGGAGTTGATGGGCCGGGGATGTCGAGGTCGTGGATCTTCTCGGCCAGCGTCTCGCCCGCGAGAGGCTTCCTTGACCTGAGTATGGAAACCTCCTATTGTTTTTACTTAGCGACATACCTTGAGGGGCTTTTCGGTTGGCAGGTGGCCCGGCGAGGGGGCCTCTAGAGACCCTACCCCGCTTTACTTTGTGCGTCTTGGGAGGGGCGTGAGTCGAGGTAGCGGCGACATAGGCTTAGGCGGCTTTGGTGGGGGACCGGCGGCCCCACCCGAGGCCCAGCGTCAACTGCGCCACAACGCGTAGGCACCTCTCCCAGCGACCCTCGCGGGCGTTGATCGGGACAGCGCCCGTGCGTCGCAGGTGGGTCTTCGTCTCGGTCGAGGAGGCCACGGGTGCGCCCTCGACCCGCCGGCGTCGATACGGCGCCTCGGGGGTTTCGTCATCTTCGAGGGGGATCGCGGGTGAACGCCGCACGGTCAAAGATGCGATGTCGTCGCGTCCGTTCTTTAGTTTTGGCATTGTGGCTTCCGGCGAGAGCTTCCTCTAATGTCTACGTGTTTTTTCGGCAAAGAGATCTGCCGGAGGAGGCGCCTCGTGCGCTCCCACCAGAAGCTCGGGCCTCGGTCTCTTCCCGGCGAAGCGTTCGACCCTAGAGGCCCGCCATCGCGGAGGTCGCCAGCACCGCCATGGCGCGAGGTAGGCCCTAGCGCCCGAGGCGGCTGGGAGCAATCGGCCCTGCTACTCGGGAGCGAGCGCGGCGGATAGCGCGCCGCCCTCGCCCGTCGCTCGGTCAGCGTCCCGAGGCGGACACCCCCTGGTCGGCGAGGTGCTTGCGAGCAGCGCTCGCGTCAGGGGTAACCCGGTGGTGGTGACTCATAGCCGAGGCCAGCGTGGTGATCACCCAGCGGCTCGAGTGGGTGAAGAAATTTTTGTTGATGCAATATGGGAGAATTTAGAGCGCGATCGAGTCGCGTCGAAGCCGGCTTCCACGGCCGCGCCCGAATTTGCGAGAGATCGATGATGAGGCGGCAGCATCCCGCTGCCAGAGCCATCCCCCAAGCGAGGGGAAAACATCCGTCGATAGATGCGTAGCACCAAAGCACCTCGCGCGAGCCATGAGCAGAGCACGGCCCTGCGTCGGTTATCCGGGGCGGCTACGGCCTCTTCCCCATCGAGGCCTTGCGGAGTCATCGCGTCGCGGGTGAGGCTCGGCTGATCCTTGAGGGGCGGTGGTGGCGGTGCTCGATGCCTCTTCTTGGGCTGCGCGGAAGCGGAGGCGCCCCGAGGGTCTCTCAGGAGGTGATCTCCGATCGCATGGCCCGCCGGCCCGGTGATGTCATGACTCCCATTTCTTGATTTCTTGGTGTCTTTTTCTCTTTGTCCCGAGACCTTATCTGCGTGGACCATGTCTAGGAGGCTGGAGGTGAAGGTGCGTGGCGGGCTGCCTCGGCCCACCTCCTTGTCGAGGGCTCGAGCGGCGGTGGTGCGTTCGACACGATCGTGCCCTTGCTGAGGGGCATTGTCCATGCGGTTTGTGCCGAAGTGACTAAGGCGGCGAATGCTCGGGGCGATCTTAGTGCCACCCTGCGCCTTGAGGCGGCGGGAACAGCTACCTTGTCGCGGCGGGTGGAGGCGGCTGGGTAGCTGCTATCCCGAGGTGGCGTCCGGAGAGGGGGCGAGGCTTCGGGCGAGGTGCGTCAGCGTAGGCGCGAGCCTTGAGTAGTCCCAGGCTACGTTCAATGACCGGGCCGAGGAGGTGAAGACCCTTGCGAGGGGCGTCTGCGAGATCTTTGAAGGCCACGCGGTGCGAGGGGGAGGCCAGCTTGTCAGCGTAGCCTACGGCGAGGCGGGGCCGAGGCTACCAAGTCTTCCGAGATATGGGAGGCGCAAGCGCGGTATAGGGCCCCCCTTTTTGTGACCTTATTACGATATCGGCTATTTTTGCTTTGACCCCATGTCGGCTCTTGTATCGCGAACTGCGAAGGCGCCTCGGCAGCGTCCAGCGAGAGGCCAACAAGATGGAGGCCTTGTTCAGCGCCGAGGCCCAAGAGCACCGTGCCCTCCGGGGCGTGCGTGGCGGCGGCGTCGCGAAGCCTCGAGGTCGGGGAGAGCGAGCGGCGCCTCATCGCGTCGCCGCTTGAGGGGCTTAGTCGGCCCGAGTGCAAAACGAGTCGGAACACGCTCCATCTTTGGGGTGAGCGGCTCAGGCATGCGTCCGGTCGCACTACCTCAAGATTGGACCTCGAGCATATCGGGCGAGGGCTTTGTGCTAGGCTTCGGGACGAGAAAAGCGGATGTCAGCGAAGTCACTGGAGGTAGATGCGGCTGGTGAAGTCGTCAGCGGAGATGTTGAGGAAGGGGCGTGGTGCCCTAGCTGCGGTCAACCGCCCGACACCACTGCCCGGCGACTCCTCCCCTCAAAGCTCCCGTCCGGATGCCGACAGCGCCTCCCCGGATCTGCCGTCGAGCACTTTAGCGCACAGTGAACAAGCCTGGCGGTTTTAGTGGCGAGGTGGCCTCTCCGCCTTTATTGGTGAGGTGTGAATAGTTTGCGTGGTGCCTTGTATTAGGGTTCAAAACATTTGATTGGCACTCGAAGCCACAGAGACTTCGTAAAGTACTTTTATGTTAGAGCTTTTATGTTTTATTTCCGTCCTTTGGCGTTTTTTCGAAAGGTTTATGGGTGTTTCCCCTCCCCGGTCGCCTAAAAGAGGTACGAGTCCTCGGGGTATTTTGGCAACCTTGTGGTTATTGGTGGCGAATCTCCGAGTTTTCTTTGTCTTGCCTCGATTTAGAAAAAAAGGTTTAAGGGTAGTAAAGCTGGGCTCGATTTAGGTGGTGACCCCTACATTTCTTAGCCCAGGGGAGTCGGTTCCTAATTGACTTAGGACCGGCGCCCACGAATAGTTTTGACAACTCGCTTACTGCCGTTGGCCAGCTCGTATGTTCGGGCTTCAATATCTTGGTGATGATGAATGGCCCTTTTCCTCCACAGCAAGCGGCCCGAATGTATAAATTGAGAAACAGCGTATGTTTAAGTTCCTAGTTTAAAACATGCGGTTTTTAGTAAACCTCCGACCCTATAGGAAGCGTGCTACAATGGACCCGTCCGTGTAAGGCGACCTTCGGGGATGTCGAGCGCATCTTTAGTTGGGGTGTGATGCGGGTGTCGCTAGTGGGCGGCCCGAGGCTCATCGGACCCCAAAAAAAATAAGCCCCTAGTCCTTTGGCCACTTCAAGCGGTTCACTTTGGCGAGTCCTTTAGGGTAGGGGTAGCCCTCATCGGGTTTAAATTTTGGTGCACTCAACATGAAAAAAATGGGCTTTTCACGGCACGCCTATGGTGAGTCGAGGTGTCTTAGCCGGGGGCGTGGAGCATTTCGAGGCTTTCGGCCTCGGCCATTCTCTGAGGGTCCTCGTTTTTCACATTAGATCGTTCAAATATTTAAACACATTTTGGACTTAAAGAAACCTTTTTGTACAATACGATGAAAGCATTTAAGGGACACGCTCGCTAGTCGTCAAATAGACATCCCTACAAAAAAAAATGACATAGCTTTTTTTTCGGCGAGGCTGCTCGGGTGGGGGCATATCTTCATTGGCTTTCGATGTTCCGTCGCCTTTGCCCCGTCCTCCGCAGCGTCGTCTTCGGCGTTGGGGCTGGTGTTGGAGTGGTCGGCGTACGTAGTTCCTGGCGAGAATAGGTCTACGCATGGGGCGAGTCGCCGGGGCTGGTGGGATCCCGCTTCGGGCTCACTGATGCTCTGGCGCCCGAGGTGGAGAGCCGTCGCGAGCGAGTAGTAGGCCGGACCCGCGGATGGCGCTTCGGTGCGTCCCCAAGTCACTTGCCGTGGCGTGGGAGCGCGAATCACGAGGACTGAGTGGGGGCTCCCGAACCGCTTCGATTAGCGTCGGCCTTCCCCTTTGTGGTGGGTGGCGAATCGCTGCTATCCGGTGCCTGCGGCGTAGCGTGGCGATCCGCCGAGGGGTGAGCTGCGTCTCCCTCATTTCGCCCGTTGTGGGGGGCGCGCGAGGTGGTCACAGCGTGGAAGCATGGGGCCCGCGAGTCCGTCTGTTGAAGAGGCGTCGGATCATGGGCACCCTACCCGCGATGTTGGCGTAGCCGGCTTTGTCGGTCGTCGAGAAAGCGCTCCGCGGCGGAATCGAGATGCGCCGCGTCGCTCGGCTGATCCGCTGGCGTGGCGCTGACCGAGCGAGGCGGTTGGCGTTGCCTACGCTACTTCAGCTGACGGCGCCAGCACCAGCGTGAAACTCCCCTTCCGGGGAGGCGAGGGTTATGCCGGTCGTCCAGGAGGACGAACCAGGACCCTTTATGTAGGCGTGGCCATGGTGCCTTGGATGCTCCGTCAGCAGGCGATGGTGAGGTCTTTGAGCACATTCATGAATCGACTAGCGATTGGCCATCTAGAAAGTGGGATTGACACGGCGCGACCCCTACGGCGTAGTATGCGGCGTTTTTGGACCGGCGTCTAGCGCCCGGTAGTAATGTGCCGCTGCGTGCACGGGTCGAGATGGTAATGCTGAGGATGACACAGGATGTATCTTTGGTTCAGACCCAGCGCCGGCCCCTAGTCCAGTCGAGAGGGGTAGCAGCGTATCGCACGGTGGTGCTCATAGTAGGGGTATACAAGCAAGGTCGAGAGAGAGGCCGGGGCCCCAAGCCCCCGTGGCGTGGTGTTGATTTTAAAGGCCAAAGATTGTGTGAAGTCAAGGCGGATTGAGTGTCGACTTGCCTATACTACATCGGGCCCCCCTTTTATAGGTAAGGAGGGCGCTTTGTTACATCATCTTAGGAGTAGGTGGCGGGATGGCTTGGCATAAGTCACGGTCGATGTAAGGGTGCGTACTTTGCCGCGTGGGAAGAGCTTGGTCCGCTTTCCGCTATTACGTCCGTACCGAGGTGTGAGTCCCCCCAGACGAGAGCCGGTCGAGGCAGTTCGGGCCTCCGAGGCCTCTACTTTACCGAGGGATAGCCACCGGGGAGGTGATAACGGTATCCGGGGTGTGTTGATTGTGACCGAGAGCTGTAGCAGAGGTGCAGAGGGTACTCCGTCGTGGCCGCAGTGCCGTCCGAGGCCCTTGGTGATGGGCGCGTGAGGCGGCGTTGCGAGAGGGAGGGTTGGCACAGTGCTCGGTAAGGCGTGAAGCGTGTTTAAAGGCTGTTTCCGGGCGTGATGATGGCGTCCGCGAGGATTTGACCCTTGCCTGCGGGCGGTCGGTGTGAGGGAATCCGGGGTGTCGGGGAATCTGGTTGTCGGCGCATTCAATGCGCGACATTGGGCTGTCGTGGGCCGGGCGGGCTGGGGGATCTGCCGAGGGGCAGGTGTAGAGGGGCTCTGGGTGAGTCGGTCGGGCCCCCCTTCCCGAGGGTAGTCTCGCGAGGCGCTGTTCCTCCTCCTCTGCGTGTGGGCCCTCGGGGTGGTGTTTTTGGGGGTTCTTATGACCTCGATCATGGGTTTGAGATAACCTTCTCCCCTGTAATCGAGGTATTGGGGTACCATTTATTTTGATACCCGACATCTAGAAAAAGAAAATTGTGGGACTAGTGAACGAATCTTGCCTAGATTCAAATTCAGTGGACCTTCCCTCTCGTTAGTACTACTAGTAAAAATGCCCCGTTGCGTTGCTACGGGACATTCAGTTTGTTGTCGACCATGTTCAGCAAATTGAAATAAATCATACAACCTTCGGTTGAATAAATTGTGCAGACATATGTTTAGGTAAATGCATAGTCTCTTCGGCAGTCCACATGTGTTAGAGATCACAATAACAAATAGCAGTGACATTTATCTAAAACACCAATAGTAGCAATTAACAGGGGATCTACAGAAGTACAGATGCATCATGCTTGAGTACCTATTTTGCCTAAAACTGCAAATCTTCTTTGCCACTCCACTGTTCCTACCTAGAAACCTTTTTTTTTTTTTTCTTCATTAGCCCCAACAGAGATCTCCGTGACCGCTGGTCACCTAATGCCAATGAAATCATTCAACAACAACTAAATTGGGTGCCCTGAAACTAAAATTAACCAAATGATCTACAGATAGCTGCTAGTTGGCGTCGGCCAGCGGCCTTGCTCCTGCTGTAGCCAAATCATCAAGGATCGGCTTAACTTGACTTTTATTAAGATAGTATAATGCCCGTGCTAACGCTACGGTTTCATTTAAAGGAAGCACATAAAAAGAGATAAGTGTCTCCAAATATTATTGAACCTAATTTTCATTACCACCCCACATTGCTCTACAAATTCGATTGCAATGGGGACCCAACAGACATCATCAATCGGTGCTAACCATGACAAATTTGATCACTAATATGTATGCTGACTGATTGTTAGGCCAACCAGAGTATCATTCTCCAGGAAGGTTAAACCATGAATTCCACCAAGATGGGCTCCCTTGATAGTGATGTGACCGGTTGCTGGCTTGTCTGGCTCGTAGACAATTGCACAGGTGTCCAGTGAGCCAGTGGCTTGCCTGAAAATAATACATCTCAAAGACACCACAAGAAGACTTGCCTGAATTTGGAAAAAATGCCAGCTGAACAATCACTGCACAGAACCCAATATATGTATTAGTAACAAGGCATAGATGAGATATATTTAAAATTCACATAAACATGGGGAAACCACCGGTGTTTTGCTACCATGAAGGCAAGTCCGCTTCATCAGATCAGTTGATAGTTTCAAATTCTCGATTCTTTTTATAGTTTGTTACCTCATCAGGTGGTTTGTCTTCACGCACCCTTAGTCTTTTGGTTTAAACTTTTTGAACTGAGAGTACAGGAAAACTCCAGCAAGAGCAACACCGGTTCCTGCAGGCAAGGGAAAAAAATTAACTCAGACTGATAAATTAGTGGCCACTAATTGGTACTTGGATGAAGAATAGCATCAATTCTGTACCGAAGGCATTTATAGGTGAAATCTACTAACATAATACAAGCTTGTAAGGAGGAAAGAAGAGCAGCGTATATAGGTGACATCATCAAAAGCATTTGCGGACACGATTCGTATAACAGGATAAATTTTCTTGCCTTTATATCCCTGTGTATGGTTCTCATATATTACAATACCTTCACTGCTTTTCAGAAATTAAAGAAATACTAAAGGGCCAATTGCAGCAGAAAATGAAATAAAAAGATACGACAATCACTTGCCTATACGCATGGGTTCTGGACATCGTCCACTGCTGAAGCTAGTGCAGGTAGCACAACATGGCCCAACCACCTGTTCAGATTCATCATCAGCTTATCAGAACCCTCTGCAATCTGAGCAACTTAGCTGCCATGGATCGAATCATATTACTGGCAACAAGCATGAGGACAGACTTGATGGTTGACTACCAACAAACAACATCAAGATACAGATAATTTGCTTCTCCTCGCCCTTGTAGTTGACTAAAAATGTAACTGCACGAACAATCCAGGGCTCTGCCGTGTCTGGATGCTCACAGTCTATTTGAATAAGATCTTCACCTGCTGAAGCATCATGTATTGGCAATATGCTAGCTAAAAGGAGGACATGCGATTGGTGTACTGACCATATGTGAGATTTCTAATGGCTTGTGCAGGAGTCTGTGTGGCCATCCCGTGCGTATAGGGGTCCTGACGGCCGGCGGCCTGGGGGAGTTGAAGCGGTCGAAGGTCCAGTAACCGTTGGGGCACGACCCTGCTCACCCGCCGCTGGGGAGCTCGCCCGTTGCAGGGACCGAGTCCGCATGCCGAGGAGATGGCGCCGCGTGACCTTCGAGGGGCGTTCGCCCGGGCCTCCATGGGGGGTCAGGTCGCCTGCTGCCGAGGAAGACGAAGAGGGGTTGGAGGAGCTCTGCAGTCGCTGGCTGGAGGAGATTCGGCGGTCGGCGCGACGGTGGCCATCAGCGGCGGCGGTGGGCGCGGCCGCCGCGGGATCCGACGGGTCCGGCTCCGGCGTGGGGAGGTGGCGGGGCTGGTATGGAGGCGAGGTCGTGAGGGAGATGGGTCTAGGATCGGTCCTCATCCATGGCAGCGGAGGATCCAAGGCGGGTCGGGGTGAGGGATGAGGGCCGGCGAGGGTATCGTCATCCTGCCCCCGTCGCCGCCGTCGCCGCCTCGGGAGGAAGAGGGGTCTCACGGAGAGGGACGCGGGATTTGGGATCTCGCCAACCCGCGGCGCCGTCTATGGTAACAGGCCAAAGGAGCGCGGGATGGTGAGGCTGTCCGACCATGCATCAAACTTTTAATGCTAGCCCTCCAATCAAACGAGGTTGTTTCGTATGCCGTTGATTTCGTTAGCCCTCAAGTGGGACATTATAGTATAGATATTGGTTACACATAGTTCATACCTGTGGCATGCGCTGGCCGCACACGTTGCAGCCTTGCAGGAGGCCACCTGCATATATTTCCTTTGCTTGCCGTCGGTTGGCCATCCATATCCTTGGTCCGTACTCCAGCAACTTCAGCCGCTCCCCATGGCAGCACTCACCACCAGCCCCATGGCCGCTGGGAGAGCACGGGAGGCAATCCACCGTGACGCTGCGCCGGCGACTGGTGACCCGCACGGCTGCGCCCTCCTGCGGCGTGTGCACTATGTCCATGCTTGAATCCACTACCTCTGCTCCATTGCCCTAAGAGCTAAGCCCGCCAAGCTTAAAAGCACGCATCGCCCTCGCTGCCGCCCGTCTTGAAGCTCCGCTCGGTGTCGCCACAGACTCGACGTTGGACGGCCGACCTACCTCATGCGGGCTGCGAGGTCGCCGACGTCAGTGCCGACGGTAGGTCCGAGGAAAAGTCTGCGGTCACGGGATATCGTCTACCGAGAAAACGATTGCTCAACGTGGTTGCGGATTACACGTGCGTGGACGTGGTTGCGGATAAACATAAGCAGCGCCAACTTTAAGCAGATCGAAGAAGAGGCAGAAGTATCTCCGAACCCCTTGTCCCCCCCCTGGCTCCTCCTGCTTCATCACCTTTGCAGACCTCTCTGGTTTCTGCCGCCGGGCTGAAGCGGTAGCCGCCGTCTTCTTCCTCCGATCCCCTCGCTCGACTACTACTACCGGACCTACTATAGCTCGGTGAGTCTTGACGACGTGTACTCGCTGAACCTCGCTCGTACTGTACATATTGTATTTCGCATGCACGCATCTCCCGCAGGCCTCAGCTTTGCAATCCACGCAGGGCCACCGTACGCACCACCACCAGGTCGGAATCGAATCGAATCGAATCAAGCTCACATTCTTGCCGCCCAGTCTACCTCGCCCTACCGACCACATCAAAGTCTCGCTCGGTCCGTACGGATACGGTGAGCAGCTTCGTCTCTTCTCCTGTCTAGGCGTCTGTTGCATTTTTTATTTATTACATAAAAAGAGGTGTTCCCTTTTTGCGTTAGGTGTTAAAGTGCTTGAATTTGGAGGCCATACTTTTACCGTGTTTCTGTGCTTAAAAAACAAAGATTCTAAATATATTAGTTTAGCCATTTTCTAAATTAGATTTTACCCAAAAAAAAAAAAAACTGGGTTACTCCAACGGACTATGTATTCGGCACCTAGCTCATGGCCTTGGTTAGTCTGCGCGCGAAGGCCCAAAGCGTACGCGAATCAGCCGGGGAGGAGGCGGATGGCTATTTTATTTTAAGGGACCGAAATAACTCGAATACCTTACTTGTATTTTAGACTGCAGGATAGAATAGCTGTTGGAGCATTGTTTCTTTAGAAAAATCAGTAAAATGGAATCTATGAGATAAAATAAATAGCGACTCTGTTGAAGTTGCTCTAATCTTGTAAGCCGGTAACCTCAGCGGTTACTTTCTATTAAGCTTTCAATATAAGCTAGGCGAACGTGCCTTTGGTCTAAAAAAGGGAAAAAAGAAAAAGGGGTGCGCTTCACTGCTTCTGCATGCCAGCCGTGACGAAGAGAAAACTTTTTGCCAGTTGTTTTCTTTTACTTTTTCGGCTCCTCGCCAATCATCTAGCAAATTTACTCTAAACAAGGGGATCATATCTCCCACAACTAAAAAAGAACAAAATGTGGGACAGTTTTGCATGCGACATTGGTTTGGGGTCACTTTGCCTCTCCTCCTCGCGGTCCCCACCTCCCCCGTTCTCACCGTTTTATTTGGAAAGCCGCAATCACCACGATGACCGCGAGGAATTGCCTTTCCTCCCGGTGCGACATCCTCACTGCGAGGAATTGGCTCACCACGCATCCAGTGGACCCCGCAAGCGATCACAAAAAGGACATCACCCTTCCCATTGTTGAAATATTAGGCAATTTCAGGATTAATTCCACAATATAATTCATGATTAAGCGATCTACTAAATAAAGCATGTGAAGCATATCACAGATTATAGCATCGGTGTAAGCACAACTAGCACACCGAGATAGGTGGATCTCGAGAATACTGGGGACGTTGAGGACAATGTAATGGAGAGGTTCCCAAAGGCGCCAGGTCCTCAGTCATTTGTCCGCTGTCGTCGACCGGTGGCTGCTGAAGAAATCGAAGAAGCTATCGACGAAGACGACGCTGGGGTTCGGTCCTCAGCGTGTCCTTCCGGAAGACGAGCCGTGATGAAGATTGGGAGCGGTCGCGCTGGCGCTTCCCAAAAACCTGGCTCGCCTTCTCCCGCGGGATCGCCAAAGGCAGCGGTTCGGGACCTGCTTTCGCCGATCGCTAGTGCATAAGCAATCGGGCTGGAGTAGCTACTTGGCTGGCGCAACAACAAGAAAGAGAAAAACTCTATCTCAATTCTCTTGAGTTGAGAGGTTGTCCATTCAAGGGACACCTCTCTAAACCAAGATGAGATGTTAGATCTGATTTTGGCGTGGCGGTAGAGGGTGCTTATATATCCCGAACATCGTGTCGCGATCACGGTCGGTTTAGGACTCTCTACTCGAGTCGGTTCGGGACTCTACAACTTGAAGGCCAAGATTACGGATATAGAATGGGCCTTTGAGATCTCTCTAGGAATTTCGAATTTGTTATTGGGCCAAGCCCATCTAAATTCAACAATCCCCACCGGATCTCAAATACCCATTTAGAGTTTTGCCAATTCTCATTTGGCATTTTAATATACCATTATTTCGGCAGGCGTGAAGTTGAACTTCGCCTAGGTCCTTAACCTACACTTATTCACAACTTGAACAATGGACTACGCCTTGAATTGCAAGTTTTGTGCGAACAAGCTTTACTTAAAGCCACACTAGTACCTGGCTGCCGGTAGGCCTTACCTCGTGGGTGGAGCATATACGTCATACTCCCTCCGGTCTCTTCATGAGCTTACTAGAGACCACCCAAGTCTCATAGGCTGCGGCGTTTAACAAGTCAAACTCATATAGGTATGTTCTTTCAAGAATGCTCGTAGGATCGCATCTTCGCTTATCAAAGCCAATAGAACATATTAAGGCATTAGCCAACCTGCCATACCGTGCCTCAACGCATTTGAGAGTTATTGCATCTTCACTTAGAGAGGGTTATAAATATACTCTCCTCGGTTTACCAATAGCTTGTCCTTCCCGGATCCTTAGTCACGGGATCTCCGATCATAAAGGTTGGGTTACTACTATCAGTAAACTCATATGGGTCTCATACCCATCTCCCTCGATGCAATTTCTATCACATTACGTGATAGCCCTTTAGTAAAGGGATACGCGAGGTTTTTGTTATGCATGCGTATATAAGATACTGTTATTACTCGGAGTTTCTCAACTTCCGGCGGTCAAAAAGCGTCTTTTAACGTGTCTTGTTGACTTTGAATTATCCTTAGCACTATTCACTTTAGTGATCTTTGTTTGATTATCACGGTTCATAAGGATAGCCGATACCAGGTTTTTCAACCACCGGCAAGTCGGACAAAGAGCTCATGCAGCCACTCTACCTCTGCAGATCTTTGTTTCTAAAGCGATAAGTTACGCTTTTTATGGTTGACTTAGTCAAAATAGTGCTGTTTACAAGACCTCCATGACACTGCGCCACCTCAAGAGTAAAGACATACCCAGGTTGTGGCGTAGATTTGAGCAATATCGATATCTAGTTCGCATCACTATATCCCTCTAGCATGCCTGGGTGCCCGAATAGTGTATGCCATAACTCATTGTACCTTTAAGATAGCACAAGACCCTCTCTAGTACATGCCAATGATCATCACGGGTTGGACATGTACCTACTCAACTTGCTCCGCGGAAAAAGAGATATCCGGTCTAGTTGCGCTAGCTAAATACATGAGTGAACCAATTATCACGAGAGTATCTCAATTGATCTCTAGCAATTCTCTTTTATTTTTTTTTCCGCAATATCACACTAGGATCATAAGGTGTTGGAGAAGGCTTTCTATCCATAAAACCAAAGCGGTTTAGGACCTTCTCAACATAGTGAGATTGCAACAATGTAATCCCACTCTCTTCCTTAATTAGCTTGATGTTTAGAATTACATCGGCCTCTCCTAGATCTTTCATGTCAAAACTCTTAGACAAGAAAGACTTGACTTCATTGATCACATCAATGTTGGAACCAAAGATTTAGAATATCATCAACATATAAGCATAATATAAACAGATTCGCCCCCACCATGTCGATAATACACACACCTATCGGCTTCATTGACAACATAACCCGGCACTAGTTAACGTAGTGTCAAACTTCTCATGCCATTGTTTAGGTGCTTGTTTTGAGCCATACAAAGATTTCAATAGCTTGCACACCTTTTGCTCTTCACCTTTTACTACAAATCCATCGGTGATCCATGTAAATCTCCTCATCCAACTCTCCATACTGTAAAAAAGTTTGTCTTTACATCCATTTGATGAATGATCGGACCATATGAGGCTGACCAAGGATAGTAGTGTTGAATAGTGGTCATTCTAGCAAGCGGTGAGTAAGTATCAAAGAATATCCTCGCCCTCCTTTTTTAAGTATAACCCTTTGCCACAAGCCGGCCTTGTACTTGTCAATAGTACCATCGGATCTAAGCTTCTTCTTGAACACCCACTTACATCCAATTGGTTTACAAATGAATGGTAGATCGGATAGCTCCCAAGTTCCATTAGAAAGAATCGAGTCCATCTCACTCTGACGACTTCTTTCCAATCATCTACATCGAAGATGCATATGCCTCGATATAGAGGTGGGAGTATCATCCACAAGGTACATAATGAAATCATCACCAAAAGATTTTACAATCCTTTATCTCTTGTTCCTCCACGGGAACTTCATTGTCATCCTTCTCAAGTGGTTGTTCAAATGACTCAACGGGGGTACTTGATAGGTACGGTATCATCGGGAGCATATCAAGAAAGATACAATCTACCGTCTTTGGTCCAAGCTTACGCTTCTTTTTAATTGGAATATTGACTTTCGCCAAAGCATCCCCGTGCGCAAGTATGAAAGTGATGGTTTCCTACCAACCCACATCTCATATGGCGTTGTCTCTTTATTTACATTTGGAACTCTATTCGGGACATGACTCATGATCAATATAGCTTCCCCCACCATGCCTTAGATAAACCAAAGCAGTGTCTAACATGGCGTTAACCAAGTCGGTCGTGCGGTTTTTCCTCTCGGCAATTCCGTTGGATTCGGGCTGAATAGGGGGCGTCCTCTCGTGAATAATACCATGTTCGCACAAAACTCATCAAATATTATAGGAAAATATTCACCACCACAATCGACCTTAGGCGTTTAATCTTTCTCTCTAGTTGATTTTTCAATTTCAGCCTTAAAGATTTTAAAGTAGTCTAATGCCTCATCTTTAATTTTTCAGCAAGTAAATATAGCAATATCTAGAAGCATCATCAATCAATGTCATGAAATATCTCTTTTCACCTTTAGTCAACACACCATTCATCTCAAGATAGATCGGAATGTATAAGCTCTAGAGGTGCCAAGTGTCTCTCCTCCGGCTGCCTTGTGAGGCTTTCGAGGTTGCTTAGATTGCACACAACTATGGCACTTAGAACCTTTGGCAATAGTGAAATCTGGAATTAACTTCAAGCTAGATAAATGTGACATCAAACCAAAGTTCACATGACATAGCGAGAATGCCAAACACTTGAACTATCATTTATTGTGCCACAAATATGATTCGACTTATTATGTTCTTCTAAAGATAGTGTTGTCTCCTGGAATCTTTCTCTTTTCTCTAGAGATATTTCCCACGAGGATAGATCAGATAGCTCCCAAGTTCCATTAGAAAGAATCGAGTCCATCTCACTCTGAACAGCTCCTTTCCAATCATCTACATCGAAGATGCATATGCCTCTATATATAGAGGTGGGAGTATCATCCACAAGGTACACAATGAAATCATCACCAAAAGATTTTACAATCCTTTATCTCTTGTTCCTCCACAGGGAACTTCATTGTCATCCTTCTCAAGTGGTTGTTCAAATGACTCAACGTGGTACTTTCGATAGGGTGCGGATTATCATCGGGGAGCATATCCAAGAAAGATACAATCTACGTCTTTTGGTCCAAACTTACGCTTCTTTTTAATTAGAATATTGACTTTTTCGCCAAGCATCCCCACGTGCAAGTATGAAAGTGATGGTTTCCTACCAACCCACATCTCATATGGCGTTGTCTCTTTATTTTCTGTTTGGAACTCTATTCGGGACATGACTCATGATCAATATAGCTTCCCCACCATGCCTTAGATAAATAAATGGCGGTGTCTAACATGGCGTTAACCAAGTCGGTCGGCGTGCGGTTTTTCCTCTCGGCAATTCCGTTGGATTCAGGCGAATAGGGGGGCGTCCTCTCGTGAATAATACCATGTTCGCACAAAACTCATCAAATATTATAGGAAAATATTCACCACCACAATCGACCTTAGACGTTTAATCTTTCTCTCTAGTTGATTTTCAATTTCAGCCTTAAATATTTTAAAGTAGTCTAATGCCTCATCTTTAGTTTTTTTCAGCAAGTAAATATAGCAATATCTAGAAGCATCATCAATCAATGTCATGACATATCTCTTTTCACCTTTAGTCAACACACCATTCATCTCATAGATCGTAATGTATAAGCTCTAGAGGTGCCAAGTGTCTCTCCTCCTTTGCCTTGTGAGGCTTTCAAGGTTGCTTAGATTGCACACAACTATGGCACTTAGAACCTTTGGCAATAGTGAAATCACGGAATTAAATTCAAGCTAGATAAATGTGACATCAAACCAAAGTTCACATGACATAAACGAGAATGCCAAACACTTGAACTATCATTTATTGTGCCACAAATATGATTCACTGGCTTATTATGTTCTTCTAAAGATAGTGTTGTCTCCTGGAATCTTCTCTTTTCTCTAGAGATATTTCCCGAGGCGATCAACGATACCCCGAACATCTTAGCCTCTAGCGAGCATGGCCTTAACTTCGCCACCTCTTTTATATGTGCACTAGAAAACTTTTCTAGTCTCAAAGACGTCGATGAAAACAGCCATAGTTAAATCAAGAAAAAGCCTATAATAAGGTTTTTGGAATGTTGAGATAATTAGGCAATTTCAGATTAATTCAAAATATAAATCATGACAAATAGATGAACTAGATTAAACATGTTTAAATTACTAGCATGACGGTCGATTATATCGCATATACTAGCGGGACAGATCATGATATCACGTAGTATGAACATAATAACTAGTGTAAACCCAACTTGTACACTAGATATGTTTATACCGGCTGGCGTTGAGGACAACGTAATGAAGAGGTTCAGCGGCGCGAGGTCCTCGGTCATTTGCATTTGTCGTCGATCGGGCGGCCGCTGGCGAAGAAGTCGAAGAAGTTTGTCGATGAAGACGGCTTATTTGGGGACGGTCCTCGCGTGTTCTTCGGAAGGCGGAGCCGTGATGAAGATTGGGGCGGTCGCAAGAGCGCTTCCCAAAAACCTTACGCCTTCTCCGCTACGGGGATCGCAAAGGCGGCGGTATCGGAGACACCTTTCGCCGGTCGCTAGTGCACGCATAAGCAATCGTAAATTTGGAGTAGCTCTACTGGCGCAACAACAAGAAGAGACAAAAACTCTATCTCAATTCTCTAGAGTTGAGAGGTTGTCCATTCAAGGGACACCCTCTAAACCAAGATGAGATGTTAGATTCGATTTTGGCGTGGCGGTAGGTCGCTTATATATCCCGAACATCGTGGTCGCGATCACGATCGGTTTAGGACTCTCTACTCGAGTCGGTTCGGGACTCTACAACTTGAAGGCCAAGATTACCAAATATAGAATGGGCCTTTGAGATCTCTCTAGAATTTTCGAATTTGTTATTGGGCCAAGCCCATCTAAATTCAACACCCATGCGTTCTCAAAGAGTGGACAATAAATCACCCTTCTCATGCGTTCTCAAAGTGGACAATAATTTGGTGCGATATTTTACTTGGGGTCATCGTCCTGCCTATGCGAACCATGCCCCTCGCGTGACCATCGCTCATCCACGCGACAATTTCTCCGCCAATCTCTCCGGCAAACTTGGAAACAAAAAGGAAACACGAGGGAATCCATCAAATAGTCAATACGCATGCGAGGGGTGGAGAGCTAAATGTGGAAACAATTGGTCAATCAATCCTACATGCGTGCCGCATTCATGCGATCCACGCCTGCCGCCTTTGTTCTCAGCGCCACACTAATCACCTCATTCATCTTCCCGCCTTCGCCTCATCGTTCCACCACCGCCGCTTAAGCTTCTCCCGCTCGGCCACGGGGCCTATCCCGCACGAGTCCGGGCTTCGGGGCGCCCTACGCCGGAGATCATCTATCACCGCGCCCTCACGAGTTCGTCTATACCGGCTTGGGAGCCCTCGCCGAGTTTATGCGTACCGGGCGGCCCTCAGGGTTCGTCTATACCTGCGCGGAAGCCCTTTGCCCGAAGCCCCCACCGCCCCACAAGCCCGTGACAGCTCGGCGCGAGCCTACGGCGGCGGCGGTCACACCGGGTTGCGTTGTGGACACGCAAAGTCCTACGATACGGAGCCGCTTGCCGGCGTCGCCGGCGTGTAAACTATTTCTTGTAGTCGCGCATCATCGATCCGCCCTTTGGGGCCGCTTGTGGTTACGAAGGGAAGGAAGGGGATGAGCCCGGCCCGGCGCCACCGCGGCCGGTGCTCCTCCACAGGTGCTAGGGGTAGGAGGAGACGGAGGGAGCGTCCAGATCTGGAATGGGTCACTGGGAGAGAGGGAGTAAAGAGGCGAGGAGGAGACTCTTGCTGGATGGTAGTGGTGCGGGTGCGTTCTCGGACCCAATACCAAACATCGAAACCAATACAAAGCGGACTTGGCTCATGGACTTCATGACCATCGAGGCCAGACAAAGAAAAATGACTGGGACCGAGCCAAAAACCCAGTCGGTGAGGGATAGGAAAGGTGGGCCATTAATTTCGCTAGAGGATATCGTGACATGCCTTTTCCCTCCCACTCCTAGTGGCCTGCACGCAAACCCTCGCTTTCGATCCGTTTCGGCGCACACATCGGCGCATGCATGCGCTACGCATGGCTTTCCTCCCCCCCAGCGCAAGATGCATCAAGCGCATCATGCATGCATGGTTCTGAGTAATTTGAGCGGGTTATGGGGCCTCGAGTAAACAAAACTGAAGAGATTAGACGAACCAAGATAGAAAACTATAAGGTGAGTCTTTGCCACGATAAGTAAGTATTTGTGCTCTGAACAAGCTTTGACCCATTCAAACTCTCCGTAACCATGATTGGTTGCCGCGATTTACAAAGCGGCATGAGTGGTTGCAGATAGCAAGTACAAGCACGTGGTTGGAAAAACTAAGGGCAGCCCCAATGGGAATTTATGATAGTTTCTATCTCTCTTAATTACATGACAACTCAGCAATTTGATGATGTGGTACCGAGTTATTGAGGAGGGAGAGTAGAGAGAGAAGAAATCGTTTTCCTTCTACGAAGGAACTAACGTCTTAGCGAGGGGCCGACTTGAGGAAGAAGCGAGAAAGCGGCGTTGGGGAGAAACCACTGTTTCCATCACCCATCCTACGGACCGGTGCGCTCCCACCGGGCCGAGCTTCAGCAGCGCCGTGAACCGCGAATCCCATCCTCTCACGCCATTTGGTCCGTGATACCCTTGTTTCGCCCAGACAAGAACGCCGCGCGCCGCCCGGCCATGTCTCACGGCTCATGTCTCGGCATCCGCACGAGTTGGCCACGCGCACGCGCGTCGCTCCGAAACGCGCCTCCACATAGGGCAGCCGTCGCCGGCGGCGTTTTCCGCGGCTCGCCGCCCGGGCGCCGCCCCCAACGCCTTTGCCATGCTCACCGCCAGCCAAGCGCCCGCCTACCGCCTACGCGCCCGGCCTGCCTTTCGGCTTTCCGTCGCGCCGCCACGGCTTCGCCGGCCCGTGTTGGTATTTGTTAACCTACGGGAATATTATGATGGATAATCCATAGTTTGACGGATCTGCTGGGGTGAGCACTTCACCCGGGAATAGGGCTTTAAATGCTCGAATCCACGGGGAGAAGGTAAGAGAGTGCGTCGAAGTGTATAGCTAAATCGAGTGGCTAAAACTAGATTAAAAGAGGTAAGGAGTTCTATTAGGAAGGTCTTGTTCTCACTTCAAGTAAATCATTTGCACATTGTTCTTAAGAGGGGTTGTCATGAAGAAACTCTTAATAAAGGGAATCTACGCTAACAACGGGGGCTCCTCGATTTCTATAAGTAAGGGCGGTGACAAAAGGACTCAATGGTATTTTGTCACCACCGATTATCAGCCTTAACAAGTGTCTTCACCCGGCCTATAGAAGGTATTCGTAATAAGCTAGTCAATCTAAACTGCGCTTACATTAATCTAACAACTTCAACTCAAGAGCAAGCCAAGGAATCAAAGTAATCTTATCAAAAGAAATCGAACCTTAAGAACAATAGAGACAATACCACTTACTCGAATGGAAGTCAGAACAATCCACAAGATCTCAGTTGCGCTCCAATGGCACCAACTCGGAGGAAGAAGAAAGAAGATGGGGCGCCGGCGGCTCAGGGCCTTCCTTCAACTCCGCCTCAACGCGCTCTAATTCTCTCAACTTGAAGCTCTACTCTCAACTCTAATCTAGGGCTTCTAGTTCTACATCTTGTCTAATCTTCTACTTCTAGTTCTTGAACTAGAGCTAAAGCCGTCGACTAGAATTTGGATCGTCGATATGATGATGAGTTGATCTCGGATGATTGAAACCCGGGGGCCTAGGGGGTCTATATATATGGGTCTTCTTATGTCTCTTGACCGACCCAAGCAATATGGTACTAATCTTCATGGGCCTTGACAATGAGCGATGACCATTGGATCAAACCGACATTACTCGACCGGTTTAGATTGCGTCTTAGGCGGTGGAGAAGCTTTCGGAGAGCAGGGGCAACTTGGCGCCAAGCCAGGGCCGATCGGCTGGTTGTTGAGCCCGATCGGCCCGAGGGTGGGTCCCACCACGGGCCGCGATCGTCGTGGCTTCACGGAGTCTTCTAGATGATGTTTTCTTGAGTGTCAAGTTTCGTTCCGTCGGGGGTAATCGGAGCCTTCTAGACTTGTTTGGAGTTGGATTGGCGTTTGCGTTATGACACATCAATTAGTTTTTTTTACATTTAAGTCCCGCAAATGGTATAACTTTGCAAAACTCATGGGGAAATCATTAGTAGAAACCCCTAATAAGGTTATCTAATTATATTTTAGTCCTTTTCCATGTTTAGTTGATAATTAAAGTATGCATTAACAAGTGTCAACACCTGCTCGGCCCTTCATGGCGGGCGCGAACCCGGGGACCCGTGCTGCGGGTCAGTCGCGCTTACTTGCCTCGCCTGGCGGCCGCTCGCGGATGCCGGCCGCTGCGCTCTCGGTCACTGCTGATGCAAGCACGCACGCCATGCGGGGCCGCTCCTCCTCTGGCCGAGTGCGGGACACCGCTCCTCCTCCGCCGTGCATGGCGCCGCCTCGGG
>JADLZK010005404.1:0-28560 GCA_015847255.1 Hyparrhenia diplandra
AAAAACTCCGAATGATGGTTGAACAAAGAGTTTGAGACCTAGTGCTTGACTTGATTGTTCTACCTTTCAATTGCCCAAGATCACAAGAAAAAGCTACAAGCTCCATGATTAAAGGTAATATAGGTAAGTTGAAGGTTGAAAAAGTTTATTCTTATCAGAGATGAAAATTTTGTTTTGAAAGCATGTGTACTTTTGAGGTGTGAAAGCGTTAGCTGCAACTCCCGATCCAACAGATATAGTCTTGCTAGGGACTCAGCAAGAGGTAGTACTTGGGGGAGCTTTGTTGGTATACCTTATAGCATAAAAATATAGAGGTTTTTAAAAACTGAAATAAGGGCTTAAAATGAATATTAACATAGTATAGGGGCCTGACTAACATGATTCCACGAGTTTTGGTGATTTATATATATTTCCGAGGGATTAAACGAGGAATATGCCCAAGAGTTTGCAAGCCCCTACGACATGAAAGACTTATCCGTGACGTAATCCAACTTGGAACCCACGTAAGAATATTCTAGAAGACACTGTAAGACACAAGACAGACAGGTTGGGGACCCACTGTGTGACGTGGCGCCGGACGCCTCCTAGTAGGTGGGCGTGGCCGCCCTTGGGGCCTCAATGGGCCTGGCTTTAGGTCGGGTTCACAAACCGCCTATGAGGAGCAATCTAGTCCATCTATCAAGGTCGGTTTGATCCAAGGGCTGTGGTGCAATCCTCAGGGCTATACACCAGACCCCTGACCCACAGGTGAAACCCTAAGTCATTCCATCATACCAAGAGTCCGTATCAGGACCCAAGTCAAGATCCCAAGCCTCAGTTCCCATGCCAACCAGGCATTAGCTATCTAGGCTAGTTTTAGGAGAAGTCAAGTATTGTCTTGAATTCTTGATCATCAAGATGCTTGAGGCCAGAGCTCTCGTGGCTTCTCTCTTGTATCTAATTTGTAAGTATTTTGGTTAGAATACATTTGCTATAACTTTTATTCTATTTAATGATTATATTCTTAGTTATATGTTTCATGCTTTATGATTGTATATTTAGTTTAGTATGTTTGTCTTTTATATTCAAGCATGGAGTCGTATAGCGCCCACTTAGGTGTATGCTTTGTGGGTGAGTGGCAATGTGTAGCGTGGTGTTTATACAACGTTTGCCTGCGACATCACCCTATATTCTGGGAAGTGTGGTAGATCGTGGGATGTGATATTGCCATTGAGTCCTTTGTAATCCACGAATGTAGGGCTAGTTGAGCTTTATTACTATGGTAGACTTGCCTTGTTCTTGATCTTCCTTTAGTAATGTTCACCATGTGTAGATATATTGCTTTCATACCATGATGACTAGGTGTATTGCACTAATTGTAGTATGCATTGACATATAAGTAGGAGTAACTTAGGAATATTCTATCGCTCTACCTATACCATGTTATTTAGCCTATTATGACACCTTCTAGTGGCATACCATGATCTTTGACTTGGCGTTATTATCATTATTATTATTTATCTTATTATCTTATTATGTGATTCTTACCTAGTTTGAGTTTTGTCACCGGTTTTCCAAATAAGACCAGATTACTACATGTGTGCCCGTAAAGTCCACACATACAACACGTATCAGATAAAATATCGAAACAATGCTTTATAGCGTAAACATAACTATTAACACTCATAACTTATCGAGTAACTGAATAGTTACTAAATTTCTCGGGCTCCATTCTTATCGTGGACAGCTTGACCTGGGCCCGTGATGCCAAGCACTCCAACAAGATCCTTAGCATCTTCGTCCATCTTCTATGGAGTTTGCCGCGAATAGACTGGGAGGGGAAATAGCAAGAGTGAGTCCATGTCGAACTCAACAAGAATAAGGCTAGGTAAAAACTACCCATAGATCATGATCAAAGTAACTTAAATAATGTATATCATGAAACGATAAAACCATAAACATGTTAGCAACATTAGTTATCATCTTTAGTGCAAAGGTCCAAGGCCGCTCGTGTCCTCGAGCAAGGCTAGTATACTAGTTTGATAAACTCGCAAGAGGTGCACACACTTTCACCATGAGCCGTGATTTACCCCTTTCGCCCGAGGTAGTTAGTCTCCTTAACCCCTCTTTCCAAGGAAGGTCGGTGGGGTTCACTATGAAGCCTTTCAAAGGTCCGTCTAACAGTTAGTGGCCGCTTAGGTAAACCCGCCGGCCTATGCGAGATACAACCCTTCTGGGATCCACGCCCGGGCGGCGCCTGCAGATACAACCCTCCGGGATCCACGGTCCGAAGCTTTCACCCTAACGCCTTTCGGGCAACTAATTCAACAAGTTAGAAAGGATCCCTCATACTTGACCAGCCTGCCATGTAGCACTCATGGCCGTGAAGTCCCTGACAGTTCTCATAAGTGCATAATTTTATGTTGATAAAAGTCATGTTTTATGATTTATGGCATAAACATTAAATAATAGGTCACATGATCATGAACTTAAGCCAGTAGATCCCAAACTATACTTGCCTCAATTAGTGCTCAGGACTTGTCCATCTTTCTTCTCGCATCATCCTTAGCTGCCTCTCTCTAACGACAATAACAATCATCACAAATCATAGATCATAAGTAGATCTAACCTGCTAAATACATCATTCCAAGATATATAAAACAAGACATAAAGGTTTAAAACACGTAGGGGCTTGTAACTACTTAACGTTTGAGCGCAAAAACAACTAAACAAAAGCTATGGTTTAAAAGACATGAAAAGATCGAAGGTAGAAGCTAGAAGGTTCGAAAATGCAAGAAATGAAATAAACATGATGGATACGGGCTAACTTGGAAGGTAGGTATTGTATGGAGCTTGTTGTGGCAAACGAACATGATATTTCGACCATTGGTCAGCTGGGAAACGCGATTGCAATATCTGGGCGGGCTGTTTGGACAGCAGGGATAGAGTTATTATGGCCCCGATATCTCGACCATTGTTTATTGTATACGAAGAATTTGTGGGAATCATGTGCAGGGATATAATGAAATATGTGGAGTGTAAGGCTTGGTGATTTGGCCATCGGATTAGCGGGAACGCCACTGTCATTCAGAGATACAACCGTCAAGACAGCAGGAATAGCGGAGCACAAGGATGATGATATTCCTGGAATTTGAAGTCCTATGGCCAAGTTTATTTACGCAGGCATGTGCAAGGTTGATATATACACTGTGGTAAAGGGTTTGATGAATGGATTAATGGATTTTTGGGAACACGCTTGCCAAGCAGCCACAGCGCAGCTGTGAGGCAGCCAGACAGCAGTCACAAAAAAAAAGATGATATCTCTTTCATTTTGGATTGTTTGGCTAAACTGGTTTTGTCGGTGACATGTTCAACTTCAATATCATCAAGATAAAAGGGTTCGACATGAACGGAGGTATGAATCACTGGGAACGCGAATGGCCAACCGGTAGGAACTCTGCTGCAGGCAGCAGGGACAGCAAGCACAAGAAAAGATCATAACTCTTTAGTATTAGGATCTATAGCCATGGAATTTCTCAGAGGTGTGTACAAACATATGATACATGTGGATCAAAGGGATTAACAAACGGAGTCGCGGGATTGTGAGGAACATGCATGCCAATCGGCAGTAGTGCTGCTGTCCGCGAACGAGCAGCAACATGATTGTGGGGAAAATTCACTGAATTCGACTACATGTAGATTATGGTACATATTCTACAATGAGTAACATGTAAACAAGATGTTGATAATGATGAGGGTCCCTACATCATGGTTGGTTGCAGCTCGAGATGAAGGTTAGTGATGCCAGCCCAACATCGGGCCATGCGGATGATAGGGCCTGCGATCAAACGGGCAGCTGCCAAATCGACTTTAGTGATAACTCACCAAATAAGAGATTAAGAGATGGCAGAGAGGATCTGGAGCGCAGGATCAGAGAGAGGATAGGATGGACGACCTCACCATGTCCTGTCCAAAAAATGGCGGCGACGGGTGATCAGCGAGGTTGCTGGTTATGGTTCAGGAAGATGGTAGGGCACACCACGGTGGCCTCCATGTAGTGTTGAGATGCTGGACATCATCAAAACAGAGAGGAAGCACTGAAGATCAGTTCCATGGTGAAGAACAGGAAGGTCATGGACCTTACCACAAACGATCACCGAAGAATTCCAGGATTCCGGCGAAAGGAATTTCGTGCAGCGGCAATAGATTCGCTGCATCGAGGGCTCTCCAATTTGGTGGAGGACAGCAGATGGAGATAGGGTATGTAGAGGGGGCGTCCATGGGAGATGGAGGAGGAAGGGAGGAAATGAGGAGCTGTTGCTGCTGTTTTTGGTCGAGCAAAAGAAAGGAAGGAGAGAGCGAGACATAGGGGAGGAGGCGCATCTGTTCTGCAGGAGAGAAGAGAAGGTGCATGCTGGTTTCATTAGCCATTGACACCTGCAGTTAGAGTGTGGTGAATGAGAATAAAGGGGATGTAAAGGAAAACAAGGAAGCTTATTATGGGCTGCTGTTATTTTTAGAAGAGGGAGAGAAGATATGCCATCTGGTGGTGCGTGATGGATAGAGGGAGGAGAGAATATATGGCTCATGTTTTCTGCATGCCTTCATGCAATTCAAGATGAGAGGAACCTATAGATTAAAAGTGGTCTAGAAAATAAAGAGGAAGGAATTGGTTCATCTATTTCTGCATGAGGGAGTAGAGAGGCGTGAGACAGAAGAGGAATTGGGAGGCCGGCCATGCTGGTCATGCTCTTCAATTGAGTAACTACACAAAATAAAAAGGGGAGATTAAGAGGGACATAGGTCTACTATTATGTGTGGCTGTTATTTTTGCATGAGAGAGGGACAATGGGAGGTAGATGTCGACTAGGGAATTAAAGGGAGGGAGATTTAGTTGCTGCAATTATCTTTGCATGTAGGGATAGGACAATGGGGCATAGAGAGAAGAGAGGAGACTAGTTCACGTGAATGAGAGAGGAAAAAGAAATAATGCAATGGTTGTTTTCTGCATGATTGAAGAGTGATAGAGAAACTAATTGAGTAAAGGGAGCAAGGTGTGGGAGAGAGAGGAGGTTTGGGCTGGTTGGACTTGGCCCCAATGCAAGGGTTCCTACCTCTGATTTGTTAGTGAAAAAGAGGAGGTGCCAAGCTGATTGTGATGTGGTTTGAGATTGTGAATTTTTGCATGAGAGGGAGATAGAAAAGCAAAGTAAGGAGGAGTGGGACTGACCAAGACGAGCTAATTGAAACTCCGGCTTCAACTCAATTTGTGATCGTTTTACGATCAGATAAGAGAGGAGAGAATATTGGCCCAAATAATTCATGGACATCAAATTGACTAAAAGCTTAAGAAAAAAAAGAAAGGAGAGAAAGAGGGAACAAGTTTTGCTAGATTTTGAAGGATGACAAAAGCAAAAGACTTGATTGAGTTTTTGACATTAGTTTGGTATTTGAGGTGATGGATGAAGGTGAGATCAAACCCTAGGCGCATTTGGAAACATTTAAAAATCATTTTCCAAACATAAACTCTATGCAACAGCATGAATGCAACAAACCATTAAATTGAGTTGCAAAAATTTTAGAAACTCACATTTTCCACTATCTAGAATATCAGCAACTTAACTAAAGTTTGTAAATTTTAGGAAATAATAAAATCATTTTTTGTTATTTAGTGTTTTTCTCGTGCATCTAAAATAGGAATTTTAGGGGTGACAAGTTTAGTATGATGCATATGGTTTACTCTACATTAATTACACCACTTGCAAGTGAATCAACTTAAATCATCAACCTACCCATAGCCTACCCCTTCCCGGGTGGTAAAATATAAATATGATACCTAGATAGACTCTGGTGAAGTGCTACAATTGGGTTATTCTATCCGATAGCATGCAGATACCATATAGATATTATCATTGCAAGAGATTCAAGTGTCATATTAAGAAATATCCGGTTCACGCATTTCTTGATATTGTAAGCTAGAGATTGACGGACTAGTTTAGAGTGGGCAATGCTAGAATGTGTGTGGTACAGCTTTAGTACCTATCTTGGTGATTAACTCCACCATAGATAACGCTTCTGAGTCATACACCATAACTAATTCCATCTAACTATTCTAACTCTCCGCTCTAACCTTTTTGGAATGTGAGATTAACTCCACATCCGGACTAACTTATTAGATAGATACCATTATACATTTAAAGCGCCGATCACGAGAGTGGGTCTTAAATCCATTCTTTTGTGATTGCGTTAAGAAATGTCAATAGTTACCACGAGTTGCATGCTCTTTTATTTATTGTTTAAATTATTGTTGCACACTCTTATTGCCCAATTTAGATTGATAAGGTTAGACTTCATCTTTATCATAGATCTATTTGTCTTTAGTGCTTTTGATGTTCATCCTATCGAGTCACTAGATCATTCGCTTATCATATAAATGAGCTTAGATCAGTCTAAAGTTGTTTTATATTCTTGGTTCGTACCGTTTAGTCTCTGCAGGGACCTGCACCGTATGCGCGAGATGCAGTCTTTGGGTTACTCTAGAGCTAGTCATCGGGTGGACTAGAGATCAGTTAATCCGGTTTTGGCGATGTGAGTTCCTTCTTCATGGACCTCGATTCGGTAAGCTGGGCCGAATACGGTTCTGTAGATCTATGTAGCTTGCATGTGTAGGTTTTTGTCTACCGTTAACGACTAGTCTTGGCGGCATATCATGCAAAGTTGGATTCTTTGTTAGGATGAAAAGGTTTTAAGACAATTAGTCATCCCAATTGGACTAAAAAGGAATAGATCTCTGTCTTTATCGTTAGATCGGGCCATATGTATTTTCTTGTTTATGCATATATGCTTTCATGAGTAACGAGTCTTTATAGATCTATTTTAGATATATGCATGCTTTTAGCTTGTTATGATTAGATTGTATCATCAGGGGTGGATTGATCTAGTTGTGAGAAGTGGTTTTAGATCTATAACAAGTCAGTATCATGCGCGTGGATTAGCTTGTTAAGGGTTTTGGCCAGACGGGTTTAGGAAAACTAGATGTGCGGCAAAACTAGTTGGAGGAGACCTATGCATGTGTTATTTAGATTAGGTTTATATTTATGATTTACCTACTTTTTGTCTAATGTATTGTCAATTAATTCGATCTATGCCATGAGCTTTATGATATCATATTTTCACGATCGATTTACTTGTTCAAACATATGTCATCTTATGCCCGCTCTGCAATCATACTCTTCCATGTTTTGTACATACTCTTTTTAACGATGTTCACATAAACCATGGGCGGATAGCTTCTATAGCTATATGTCACCGTAAGTGGCCGAGGGCCGTACATGTGGAATCGTCTTGGTCTCACCAGCACGCCTCGATCTCACGCTTGTCTCTTGTCAATTCTGAGTCAAACTTGGCGGCACGCCACGCGATTCAAGACACTGGCTCTCAAGTTAAGCTAGCTACTTGACTTTGATTATTGTGCGGCACAAAGAGGCAATACTTTGTGTCAACACACTTTTGGGCACGCACAGGTGGGACCATCAAGATCTGAACCCAAGATGCTAAAGAAGTGGATAAAGAGGGCGTCATCAAGCTCACCATATAGATTGACCTAACAAGCAGAGTGGAACCAAAAAGGTGCGACATGAATGCAAAGCTTTCATGGAGAAGTGTCCGGATTCTTTCTCCAAGAACGAGCCACAAGTACTCTTTGAGGAAAGAAAAGCTACTAACCGCTTTTGCTACAATTGAAACCGAGAGGCCTTCGAGGAAGAAATCAACCAGATAAGGATGAGATCATCCAAGCCGTGGGGAAAACAATGACAAATCATAACACGGTCTTCCTCAATACTTTCCGCCCACATCGCGAGGTGCGTTTTGGGACCGTTGATAGGCACTTTGAGGAAAGGGAGATTTCGACGGACGAAGATACTTCCATGAAGCCACAACCAAGGAAAGTGCGCCTGAATGATGAGGAAGGAACTCAAGAGGAAGAGGGAGAGAAATGTGAACAATCGCTAGCAGGAGAAACCAAGGCAAAGAAACTGGGAAAATCACATGCTACATATGGAGATATGGCATTCGCAAGACACAGGAATCCTCCCAAGATACAACTCTTACATGATCGCTCCAATGGCCGGTGGGTTACGGAGGAATCACTTTGGACTGGCTATACTGAAGTTCTCTAATTACTCCACTCCAACGCCAATGCCAAATCCAGGTATAGGCCTGCAGGACGTATCATATGGAACTTCGAGTTCAAAAGCATAGATATGCTCTTAACGAGGATGGCCGATATGATGTAAAACCAGTTTGGGTTAAAACCCAGAATCGGCCCTATATGTATCAGGTCACCATACCCAGATTAGGTACAACAAAGTGGGCGCTTCCTTCAAAGAAATTTCAAACCTCCAACTAACTAACCAAGTTCTCTAGGCAGGATGATACCACTACTATCGAACACATTAGTCACTACCGATCTAGCTTTGGAGAGTTTGCAATGGATGAAGCATGGAGGATCCGCCATTCCCTATCAAGTTCCCCACAAGGCTTTCACCGGGTTTACCACGTTATCTTCAATTCCATTCGAACCCCGGGCGAACCGGAGGGTAGGTTTCATGCTTATTTCTTCAAAGGGTTCCAATGAAAAGGAGCTTTGTTGATCCGCATGGGGTTGACACAGAGGTACACCGAGACACCCTGTGAGTTTCTCAAGGCAGTTCAGAGAAACTAAGAACTTCGCTTATTCTCCTGAATCTACTGCATTAATTGCCGAAGCTAGTACGCTGCATGCATCCACTATTAGAGAAAAGTCGGCTCCGCATGGAATTTGAAGATCTTGGACAGCTTCCTCAAATTCACGACGCCCCGCAATCATGACCAAATTCTAGAGCATCAAGAAAGATACTCCGCTTACCGTAAAGGGGGGCAACATCGCTTATGAAGCGCTTCAAGGCTTTCCGGAAGGGGTAGAAGATGATGATGGCCGCAGAGGAAATAGCCGGGCCGCAGTTTGTCCGGGTAAATGAACCTGGCCCGCATTAATCAACGCCAGGTGAAGCAAGAACAAGGGCATATGACTTCGATGTCTCCAAGTCCGACAAAATTTTCGAAGTTCTTGGTCAAGGAAGGGGGCATCAAGTGCCGCCAGAGAATCACTCTATGCATTCTAATGGAGGAAAAAGGAAGATAATGTGGGTTCCATGACACGTGCTCCCACCTCATCAATGATTGCCGAATATTCAGCAAAGAAGTCCAAAGAGCTATACCAAAGAAGCGACTCCCTCGGGTTCAAAGAACAACATGTGGGTGGACAAAATTTTCCTAGTAGGCATGATTTCCTTTACCAAACATGGTGTCTACTAAGTGGGATCCCAAGGCAAGGGCCCGATAAAGTGCTAACCGACTGGTGGCGCGTAATGGCTCTGGCTGACCCTAGTCGGCGTAATCGTATAGAGCCCAAGAGCCAGTTCTGGGTTCCCCGAATAGTCGAATGGTAAAGAGGAGAGACTTCCAAACCCGTGGTGACGTCTCGTATCTGCTGAACAAGTGGCAAAGACGAGCAAGAGAAGCAATATCGTAGAGATCGGCGGCTTGCGAGAGGAACGAGCAAAGGTATGAGGAAGAGATGTATCACCCGAGCAGGGAGGAATACATGAGAGAGCGAGAGGAATCTCATTGGGATTGTCCCTTTCTTCGAGACATTGTTGGAATGAAGGCTTGAAGTCGCTTGCTAGAAATAATCGCCTCGAATGCAGAGTGAACAATATCATGGATATAGGCAGCACGAAGTCAACGGCCGTCCCATCTAGGAAAAAGATGCGGGAGGGCCATTTTTCGAGAGGATGATCGGCGTGTAAAATAGAAAAGCAACAGGTCTCATAGCGGCAAAGAGAGTTGCCGACCCGGGCATGGGCGACTATGAGGACTATGAAGATTTGGAAGATGACCTGGACTCTCCTCAAGAGTATACATGGAAGAAGGGACAGTGGTGCCCTCTAGGGTTGAGAAAGAGCCAAGGAAGAGAAGTCGGCGCAGCAGAACAAGGAGCTTAAGGCAAAGCAGAAATTTAACGTACGGAAGTGTGGCGCCCAAAGAAGAAACCCGTAGCCGAAAGCATTGCAGATGAGCATCTCGCAAGTGGGCGCTTATGCATGTGAGCATGGTCTTCTACATCCCAATAGAGTTTGCAGCTCCCCGCAGATCAAGTCACTGCAGGACCGCAGCGACTAAGTAGAGGCCCATCTCACTATGACAACAAGGAGATGATTGACCTCTTTTTGAGACAATTGGCTCTATCAAGACAAGCAGTTGTTCGATAGACCTAGAAGCACAAATCCATTTAAGGCCTTTTTCCTCGAAGGATATGCGTCAATGGGAAGCCCTTAACCCAAATGTTTGTTGATGGAGGTGCGGCTATCAATAAAACATGTGCCATACATGTTGATGGTCACTTAATCCCATACATTTTACCATCAACATTCTACCATAAAGGGTGAAACTATACATTATCATACCATATACATTTATTACTCATATATTTCCAATTTTGTAGTGTCCCAAACATTATTTTGGCAAAACTATACAAATACGTGGAAATACAACCAAAAGGGCCTCCCTAGAAAGCGATTCCCTGAAGATGACAAGCCCAAGGGAGAAATGGACCAAAAATAATAGACTTGGGCCGAAAGCACACATGATCACAAACTTTTCAAGCCCACACAAGACACCACGCCAAAGCCCAAATTCGAACTGAAGCCACAGCCAAAAGGCCCGACCTCCTCCGCCGAGGTGGTTCGGGCCCAACCTGGCGCAGGCGGTACATTAACTCACCTAGAGGGAGGGGCAAAGTGCTGTGGCTCGGTTCACAAGGAATGTGGACGCCCTGAGGAGGACGGCGTGCTTGGTGCATTCATGGTGTAATTAGCACTTAGCCCTCTCCCCTCTCATCCTATAAGTAGAGGGTCTCACCTCCTCTCACACACACATCATTTGGAGCCTCCTCACTTCCACACTCCACTCTACTCCACCTCTCTCTAGTTCTTTTAGCTTTATTAGTATTTGGGAGCAAGGCTAAGCTTCATCGGAGAGCTTGTACTGGGAGAAAGGAATATTCGTATGAATACATTTATGGTTTTTTCAAGTCTTGTTCTTATATAGTTAAAAATAGAGCTAGAGTATTTACATGTTAGTAGTCCTTGACTATATGAACTAGCATATAGTTTCTATGTTATATTCTGATATGTTGTTCTCGATTAATCTATCATGACGTAAGAAACTAGACTATAGTTCCTATGTCATGGTTAGTCGATAGAACTTTAGGCTTAACCATTCATGCCATGTATTTCAGTAGAGAGTAAGAGTTGTGCCGAGATGGCGTTCGCTGTGGCTTTCGGGCCCGCCCATGTTCTAGCTCGCTCATCCAGAGGGTGAGGAGTCCGCGGGACATGGAATGTACTCTTTAACATGCGGCATGGTGCCCGGTGAGCGGACCTTCGTGATATGATAGCATGCCCTGGCCGAGGGGTAGGCGCGTGGTCGTGATGCTCCCTTTGTCCCCCTTTGTAATCCCCCCACGCTCGCATGTCATGTAGGAGTTCAGAAATGCCTTGCGGGTAGTGGCGCATCGTGGCCCGGTGGGGTCTCCCCGCCCATCTCACTCTCAACCTAAAAACTCTAGTCATCTATGTTTGCATGATTATTAACTTGTTCTTTGCACAACTATACATTAGAATGCCCGCTCCACTTTAGGAATATTCTTTTATTCTTTATTTTCCTTTTTATCCTTGAGGTTGGCCCAAGTGTGTGTCACACTATCTTATGAACTATCATGACTTACCCCCCGTATTGAGTATTGGTCAATCGCATGCATATGTCATCTTGTTCTCATCTTGTCCTATGCCTTCCTTTGGGAAAATATAAATACGATACCCCCTCAATATCTCTCGGGTGAAATGCTGCCCGTATTTCGCGGTGCTTGGCGGACTTGTTCTCGCAAACGCTGTAGAATGTCACCCGACATCCCGCGGGCGACGCTAAGCTAGAATGTACAAATTCCTACGCGAAGTTGTGGGAAGTCAACCTTTTGGTTTTCTGGCCATTTTGCCTTTTTGGCAAAAATTCTCGATTACAATGTGCATTTGTGTTGATTGCTTTTGGTGATTGCTTAAGAAATGTCAACAAGCATTTCTAGCGCCGCTGTTTGAAGGCATTTTGGTTAAAAAGATTCTAGGAAAGACATGTTCATGATGATGTAAGTAGCCACACTCAGGCCGCTAATCTTCGTGGTTTTCTCCCTATTGTGGATGAAGACAGGATAGTGTTCAATATTGTCCCTCGCGGAACAACTATGGTCACAGATCCGAGGCACTCCTAAGGAAGAACCCAACTCATATCACATCTTCTCCCACTACCTAATAAACAAACCAATCACCCCCTCGTGATCCGCTACTTCACCATGGCCAAGTCGATCCATGAATATTCCATCCCCTTTGTTGCCAATGTGTCTCCTTGGCCCGCCACAACACGGAACTCAAAACTTTGAGCCCGACCGCCTAATCAAGATGGTGCGGTGCAAACCAATTTTCATGGTTTGCCATGCGAGGATGCAAATGCACATTTGCAACACTTCCTCGAGCTCAAGACACCTTTGTCATCAAAGATGTCATACTGTATGCCATTAGACTCCCCTTCATTTCCTTCTCCATCTCTGGAGGGCTTAAAACAATGGTTCAAAGAGAAGGAAGCCGCCAACACGCGGGGACAAAATGTTCCACTGCTGTTCTTCACTAAAACCCTTTCCCCATGGGTAAAACTCACACCCGAGAGGGGAAGAATTGCCAACTTCCGCCAGTAATTCCATGGAACCCATACCCGCGTGCATGGGAAAGGCTACAAGAGTACATCCGCTACGCCCTGCACCATGGAATGGAAAATGGCAAATGGATACGACCACAATGGGTTAACACCCATGTCAAAAAGAGCACATTGATGCTAATGCGGAGGAGCCTTCCTTTCCTCTCATCAATAGAGCTACAAACTTATGGAGAAAAATAGGAGTCCAATCAAGCTTGGGGGAGGAAAGTTTTGGCAAAACAAGAAGATAGCATGCATACCGTGGAGGAGAGACGGACGCGGCTCATACAATGGATCTCTCGTTGAAAGAACTTGACAAGTGCTCCACCAAAGAAGAAGAAAACATACGGCATCAAGTTACAAATAGGACTACATGTAACATGTGAAGTCCGGCAATGTTGGCCATTCATGAACGACTGCCCTCAAAACCCGCCAAGACATCACCTACATCAACAACGGTTCCACCAACAAGGAGACCATAACGGCGTATCAAACAATCAGGCTTCACAAAACCAAGGAGGTAATTCAAAACCTAAGGTACAATTCAATCCTCTCTCCTTGGAAGACTTGGTCTTAGACCATGCAAAAATAAATTGAAGATCTTTCAAAGAATTTGATGCTCAATGATAAAACAATTGAAAAAACATGATTTTCAAAATTAAAAATTTAACTTCTTCTTATGAAAGACAACTTGCTTTAATAAAAATGATAGAAACACAATTAGCCTGGGCTTTTTCGCTGCTTCTAATTACATCGGGTTTGGGGAAAGAGTTTGGGGCAACCCAAACTCTCTTGAACTGCTAAAATGGTCTCAATGAGGTCCTGTAAACTCCCAAGTCGTGAAGACAACAAGTCTCCCAACCGAGACGCCCACTCATCATCAAGAAGGGAGTATCCCCCGCCCGACGATTAATTGCCTGTTTGGCCCACATGTCTTTGAGGATGCCTTCGCTTTTAATCTTTGGATCTCAAAGATAAACACGTCCAAAGGTAAATATATGATGAAATATTAGGTGACCTTTGTCCCCCGTATATTTTGAATTACGGCATGGCATGTGACCTATCACTAAGGAAGCTCGAGGAATAGCTCGTGATATTTATGGTGAATTCGAGAAGCATACATCTCACATGGACTTTGTCATCCCTGACATGGGTCACAACAAGAGAGTTCCCCCAACCTTTGGGAGACCATTTTCTTAACACTACAATGCAACCCTACACGCGGGGTCAGGCATTTTTAGCTTTCATATGCAGTGGTCAAACAATGAGATGCCCATTCAATGGGTTCAACAAGCATAAGAATGCTAAAAACAAGCAGCCTAAGAAGATAAAGCCACAACCAAGTGTTAAGCAAGCATGGCAAAAGTGAAGGATTTACATCCACATCCACTTCTCCTGATATGGGTGTACACTCATCAAGCACAAAAGAGAAAGGAGAAGAGTCCCCGCCAAATGGACTTTAAAAAAGGTGAGTCCTTGCCTAAGGTAAATGGTAGTTATCTTTTCATTTTTGCACAATAATCTCCCAATAATAACTCCATGATGCTTACAATAAAAATAATAAAAAATAAATAAAAATAATAAATAAGAATAAAATATTTTGTTTACCTCCTCGTTGGATGAATCTTGTTTATCAATTCATGCTTCCTTCTTTCTATGTTGGCATGTTTTGGTTTGGAAGTTTTGGTTATAATGTATGATCATACTTCCATAGACGCTTTTGAATTAAGCATGGTGCTTAGGTAAAAAGTCTACCTTTAATCAGATTAGACATGGAGTCGAAGTCCTGTTTTGAACTCAAAACCGCTTAGTGTAGATTTTGGTCGCACCATTGACTAACCACGCTAGAATTTGTCAAACTTCATAAGGGTGTCTTGAAGATGACAACAGAGTTGATAAATAATATATATATATATATATATATATATATATATATATATATATATATATATATATATATATATATATATATATATATACATAACAATGAAAAAATAATAAAAAAAAGAGGGGAGAAGAGAAGGAGAGAGAAGAGAGAGGAGATAAAACCCTTCAACCCCAAGTTCTTTGTCCCCGCTTTTGTGATGACATCAAAAGAAGTTTGGGGGGGAGCCTCTAAACTACCTTTAATTAGCCACAACTCATCATTATGCACAAGCTTAGCAAACCATGAAAGGTAAGCAAAAAGCTAGCTTGGGGGAGGACTACCGTAAAGGTAACTTGTATCTCACATTTTGATTACATTTCTATCTTATAAAATGATGAGACATGCTAAAAGTTCTTCATTCCTATATATATGAGCTATGGAAATGTTTTTAGTTAAATCCCTTTGTTGAAATGATGAATAGCTGCTCTATCTTGTGTTTTACTCGGGCCTAGTTTTTATAACTTAAATTTTTCTATAGTTTGAGTTTAGTGGCTAAGTTATATTTCACCTTGAAAAGCCTCGATTCGTGTGGGTGTGCATGTTTATCTGGTCTAAGTTGTTGTAAGTTATGATACTTGATGTGGACTTTGCTATGACATCATTCTAAGAAAGACTTGACATCCGTAGTTTTATTTTCAAAATCAAAACAAAAAGTTCCTCAATGATATGCATTTCCCACCGTGAGCCATATGACATGATGATATGATCATTCATGAAAAACCTTAGTCATATGCTACTTGTTTTCATGGTGAGCCCTTGTCAAATTGTTTGTAACCTATGTTGAGATTCTTTTCATATGCCCAAGATCAAGATTCACGCATAACCCACAAATAAAATGCCGACTTTTACACCGAGAGTTGTGCACAACATGCACCCCTTCCATCCACCAAAATATACTCCATTCATTTGTATCATGACCTCTCACCAAAAATCCTTTTGTTATTAAAGGAGAAGTATGGGCTAAAAGAGAGGTGACAAATGTCCTAAATAAAAAGAGACGAGGAAGTCGCAAGATTGGCCCAAAAAAAAAGAGAAAGAAAGAAAAAAAAAGAATAAGGTAGCCCATACCTCCTTCAAATAAATTCCACCAAAAAGAGAGAGTCATGATACTTGGAGTGCACAAAAATATTCCATACACTTTGCATTATCTTGATCTAGGTCTATGACTAGTTCTCCATGTGGTTCGGGGTTTTTGACAGGCAACATGACATGATACAAGTATGTCATTCTTTTTACCTACCAAAAGCCCACAAAAAGCCTTATATAGTTGGTAGGCAAAAAAGAAAGGCAATATAAGCCTTTTGGTGAGAAAAACAAACCACATACATACCGAGCGACGAGAGATCATTTTGAGGAACTACTTTCTTTGCAAAATATTTCAAAACCTCTAGATTGATAGTTGCTCAAAGAATGAAAGATAAGCGAGTCCGCTGGATCCATTCTATCTTGCAACCGCCAAGATTTGAGACAGCTCAAAAGCCCCACAACGACTAAAGGTAATAAGGTGAATAAACATGCCATTTTATTCAAATTCTAGCGTAAAAATTTTTTTATAATGCATGGCACTCTTTTAAAAAAACATAATCGCATAGAAGCAACTCGTGATCAACAACCAAGTACTTATCTTTTAGCCTCTGGACGCACACAAAGGGTAAGTTTGGGGAGTTTGTTGACTACGTAACGAATTACATTTTTACCGCCAACATTCTACCAAAAAAGGGGGTCAAACTATACATTATCATACTCATATACATTTATTACTCATATATTTCCACTTGTAGTGTCCCAAACATTATTTTGCGTAAAACTATACAAATATAGGTGGAATACAGAACCAAAAGGCGCCCCCGTAAAAGCGCATTCCTGAAGATGACAAGCCCAAGCGAGAAATGGACCAAAACAATGTGATTTGGGGCTTCTAGCATTAACGCGGACCACACAACTTTCAAGCTCCACACAAGACACCACGCCAAAGCCAAACTCGAACCGAAGGCTAGGGCGCTACAAGACTCGCGCCTCGCCTTCTCCGGCCGAGGCGTGTTCGGGCCCAACCTTAGCGAGGCGGTACATTAACTCACCTAGAGGTGTGCGCGGGGTGCGGCTCGGTTCAGCGAACGGACTGAGGACATCGGTTTGGTGCATTCATGGGTGTAAATTAGCACTTAGCCCCCTCCTCTCATCCTATAAGTAGAGGGCCTCACCTCCTCTCACACACACATCATTTGGAGCCTCACTCTCCACACCTCCACTCTACTCCAACTCTAGTTCTTTTAGCTTTATTAGTATTTGGAGCAAGGCTGTTCACTGAGAGCTTGTACTTGGGAGAAAGGAATATTCTGCATGAATACATTTATGGTTTCTTCTCAAGTCTTGTTCTTATATAGTTGTGCAATAGAGCTAGAGTATTTACATGTTATAGTCTTGACATATGAACTAGCATATAGTTTCTATGTTATATTTTTGACATGTTGTTTCATATTTATCATGACAAAAGAACTAGACTATAGTTCCTATATCGTGGTTAGTCGATAGAACTTTAGGCTTAACCATTCATGCCATGTATTTGAGCAGAGTAAGAGTTGTGCCGAGATGGCGGTTCGCTAGGTTTCAGGCCCGCCCATGTTCTAGCCTGCTCATCCATAGGGTGAGAGTCCCTGGGACATGGAATGTATTTTAACATGCGGGCATGGTGCCCGGTGAGCGAGGACCTCGGATATGATAGCATGCCCCTGGGCCGAGGGGTAGCGGCAGTGGGGATGATACTTTGTCCGCCCTTTTGTAATCCCCACGCTCGTGATGTCAGGTAGGAGTTCGTGAATGCCCCGTGGGTAGCAAGACCGGCCCGGTGGGGCCCCCTGCCCATCTCTACCTCAACCTAAAACTCTAGTCTTCTATGTTTGCAAGATTATTAACTTGTTCTTTGCACAACTATACATTAGGAATGCCCGCCCACTTAGGAATATTCTTTATTCTTATTTTATTTTATCCTTGAGGTTGGGCCCAAGTGTGTGTCACACTATCTTATGAACTATCATGATTCTACCCTTGTTGGCGCCACTATCACATATACTTTATACCGGGCCAACTTAGTCCTAATTAAGAGAGATAAACCTATTTTAAACTAACTAAACATCTACTACCACCTAGTTCCATTTTATTCGGTAGAATATTTGTTTTGGCAGAACAAACACGGAAATGTGAAAAGTACAAATAAAGAGTAATACGTAAACTCGTGAAGCACGCTTTGGCCAAGGGGAACGGATGTGCCGTAACTGCATCAATCCAACCGGGCACCTCCGGAAGAGCAAAGAGCAGGCCAGCGAGCCCATGTAGCTAAGGCATCGGCACCAGGGCGGGCTAAACCCGGGGCTGCCACTGTGAGGTATGGCGCCCCGCCGCTGCCCGGTGTCCGAACCCTACCGCGCTTTGGTTCAAGGGTCCCGGCCGAGGAGTAGAGGCGGTGCATGGAGGTGTTTTTCACCGCTTTGGCTTAAACTTTCCCGCCAAAAAACCACCTTTCGCTTGTGTATAAAAAAGGAGGGTGTTGGTATTTTTATTATGCAAAAAGAAATATAAAAAGGGTTCCGCAAGTTTACGTAATATATATATACCATTGTAGCTTTTACCCTGAGTATTCCGTGAAAGTATCAAGTATTTATATTTTCCAATGGAAGCAAGGGTAAAGACTATGATAAATCAAAAATCATGTATCTACTAACTTAATATACCAACTAAACTAAAGTGAGGGGGTAAATAATGTATATGATATGAATGATAATTAATAGCACTTAACTAACCAGAGAATATTATAATATAGAAGGATAACTAGGTCGAGAGGACAACGGAGAGATCTAGGTTCCTAAATACTTTCTAGTACTTTAGTTCTTGAATAACTAAGGCATGAAAAGGTATAGCAATCATAAAAGAACACTTCGACACGTAACACTAGCAGCGGAAAGGGATGAGAAGGCTAGGAAGTCTGACTACGGGTCCCTACAACACCAATCCGAACGCGGTGGAATACGCCGCTCGGCCTGTGGCCAACACCAATTGGCTACTACAACTATCCGTGGATTGGGGTGCAATCTAAGGTAACCTCTAGTCTAGACACCATGTCCACACTATTAATTACTACTCTAATCATCATGAATAACTAGAGCACTCAATACGAGCTAAGATCCCATGCAATTATATAACAACTATATTCTATTCAATAACATGAAAGGCATAAAAGTACTAGAAAAGATAGATCTAATTATAGCATAAAGTCTAATAGAGTTGGAGATACAAAGATATACCGTACGCCGAAGACTTCTCCTGTAACTGGAGCAGCCCGCCCTCCTAACTCTCTACTAGATCTATTCTATTACATTGTAGCCGTTTAATCTAATTCCTCCAGCGCCGCCGCTCCATCCGATGATATGATCCGAGATGTGATCCGAGATGTTTGAAGCCGGGGCCCGGGGGTCTATATATATGGGTCTTCTTATGTCCCTTCACCTTAAAAGAAAGATGTGGTACTAATTTGATTCATCTCAGCTTTTACCGACGCCCCTGATCAAACCGACGTAAAACAACCGTTTAGATTGGCGCCTTAGAGGCTGTGGAGGAAGCTTCGAAACAGGCAACTTGGCGGTGGCCAGGCCGACGGCCGATTATTGGGCCGACGTTAGGGTGGGCTCCACTGGGGCCCTCTGATGCGCCGTGGGCTTCCGGAGTCTTCTAGATGATGTATTTTCGGGTGTTGGGACTCTTTGACGCTCTGCGTAATCCCGAGCCTTCTAGACTTGTTTCGTGAGTTGATTGCGCGATGCTATGTCCCCGTCAGATGACACGCTAATTCTCGTGTTATTCTCGTTAAGTCCCGCAAATCACAACTTTACCAAAACTCATGGAAATCATTAGTAGAAACCCCTAATAAGGTTATCTAATTATATTTAGTCCTTTCCATGTTTAGTTGACAATTAAAAGTATACGTAACAAGCTGCCAACAGAGGGTCACCCCCTCCATAGAGGATCATCCCAACACACAATCTAGTCTCACATCTGGTGGTTTAGAGAGTGCCAAGACACTCGGAGAGAGAGAGAGTGCAAGATAGAGAGGAAGAGAGGAGTAGCGACCCCGTGGTCTTTTCGATCGCCGAGTGCCGGATCGGACTGCCCCGCCTCCCTACCTTGTACCTCTACGGGTAACTTCTTCGAATTGGCTTGGGGTTATTCGTGGTTACTTTCAAGATCATTCTTAAGTTCACGCTTATCATTTATTTTATCGAATTACGATCGTTGTTTGCCCCCTCGTGGTAAATGCTCTAGTAGAGGACCCCGATAAAGACGGATCTCCCCGCCAACGCTTAGAGCAAAGGACAAGTAACGAGACATGGTGTCTAAGTTATAAATCACTCCTCGCTTGTTCTGAATCCACGGTAGTGAGGTAGGGATAGTGGTGACAGTTCTATTCGCCCATTGTACCTCCACGCCCCGTTGCGCAAGAGGAGTTGAAGGGCGAGGCCGCAGACGCTATGCACTGGCGCACTGATGCCCGAAGTAATACTCGATTAATAGATGTAGTAGCCCCGACTTAGCCTAAGTGTGAAAGAACACCTCGCCTCCTAGGATCACCTCCTATGCTTGACCCTTGATAGCTAGAAGAATGTACTTTTAGCTCCCGCTCCCTCGTGGAAATTGACACTGGAATACTTTAGGTGAAGTGCTACAACGGTATTCCGCGGCGCTATGGACTTTGCTACTTACGCTAAGAAATACCAACAAGCATTTGGCGCCGCTGTCGGGAATGGTTGTCGTTATAGTTTGTGAAACCTAGTTATCGGTGAGCCCTACCCCCTCGCCATTCTTTTAGTTTTATTTTTATTATGGAGCAACCCACCATTTCCAAATTATCTCGCCCAAGGGGCGAGGCCTTAGAACGCTTCATCTTCTTCGGCCAATCAGCGCCTTCAAGATTTGAGCCCGCCTAGGATTGTTAGCCATGGTTCGAACAACCTTTTCTAGTTTCAAAGAGAAAATCCATATCACCACTTATGGAATTTGAATGTCTGTGGTTGCCTCCATTTTGAAGGCTAATTCACATGAATATTTAAATGGAAATTGTTTCCTTTCAAGCACGAGAGCGATACAATGGTACGATCATAACGTGAGGGAAAAGTAAATGGATTTGGGAGGAACCGCAGTAAAAATTTTGCTCAGCATTCTTCCCCTCTCACCGAAATTGTTGCCCTTCAGCATCAAATCCTCTCATTCCAAAAGAAAAGGAGAAAGAAGAGATAGAGCAGCCGGGATAGATTTACAACATTAACAAACTCGTCCCGACTGTTTTGTCCCCATGTTTTATTGCAACATTTTGGTCGATTAAATAAGGAATTCTTTAAATTCCTAGACTCACCAGAGGTCGTTCGCTTTACATAAACTAGAGAAGAAGGAGAAGCACTCTAGATAAAATCCGAGAAAACACTCCTCCTCTCTTTGAACTCGCCCTTGTAGAATGCAAGTCTATCTCGAAGACGCCGGCTCAGCTTCGAACCCTGCTGAACTACATACAACTAGAGAAACCTTTCCGAACCAAAGGAGGAACCCCTTTGGGAGACCCTCCCAAACATTGAGGATGTATTTTCGACGATTATGGAAACACCTCCTGCAAGGTACGAATCGCTGAAGAGACCCCAGTTCCATTAACCCCTAAAGAACCATAAAGCAAAGAATCATTGCAAAAATCATTTAGGGAGTTAACCACTTAATGAGTAATGAATGGGTTAATGAAAGTGAGTCGATTTAATCAAGAAATTTGATTCGCACTTCTTCATTTCCTTTATAATCAGAATAACATACGAGGAATCGGGGAAATGTGCAATACAACCCCCATCGTAGGCATTAATATAATGTCCCACTTTTTGCTTTTAATCCATTTTACGATCAACAATGGTGGCTCTTAAATCAAAAACCCTTAGACATGATACACGACCGCTTTATCCCGTGGTTGGGGTTAATGATAATGTTATTCTTCACTAATAATGATATTGAACTCTCTAGATTTTCATATTTTTGATATAGATGAGTTTGATATATTAATCGGCACCCCCTAGAAAAAATTCAAGCTGGAATAACCTTACCAAAAAAAATGTGGGATTAGATGAAAGTAGGGAAGAGACACTTTCACTCTACCCATAACTAAGAAAAGCTAAAATTCAATAGTGGAACTCATGTCCAAATGTATGTCCGCTGAGGTAGTGTCAATAATTACCCTTTTGAAACTCCCCGAAGAATCTTTTAGAAAAGACTCCAAATTTTCATTGAAGAAATAGTGAGATGGATGATTTCATTGATCTCCCTAAAGAAGAAGAAATGACACCGCCTCCCATTGAGCTAAAACCCCCCGAAGGACTACACTTATGTTTTCTTAAATAATGATAAAATGCTCCGAGAATTATCAATGATAAATTAAACCAAGAGGAGTCATCCAAATTGATAAAAAGTCTTAGAAAAAAAACATATTCGGTATTCCTTACATGATTTGAAGGAATTAGCCCAATGATTTGCTCTCACCGTGATCCCCCTCATGGACCCTGATAAAACACCTCACGTGAACCTCAAATGCCGGCTCAATAATGAAATGAGAGAAGTCGTGGAAGAAAGAAGTTTTTAAACTTCTTCACGCCGGATAATCTATCCCATTCCCCCACATGCTGGATCTCGGTTAGCCCCTCGGCTCCAAGTAGTGCCCAAGAAGGGAGTGGGGCATGACGGTAATTAAAACGCTTAAAATGAATTAATCCTACAACAGACCGTCATGGAGAAATGCATAGACTCACTTGAAAATTTAAATGGCCGCCACAAAGAAAAGATCACTTCCCCACTCCCATTCATTGATGAAAATGTTAGAGCGGTTAGCTTAAACACTCTTTTCTTTTTTGCTTCCTAGATGGATGATACTCGTGCTACCACCAAATTCCCATCCACCCTCATGATCAAAGCAAGACCACGCTTACATGCCCATATGGAACATACGCCTTTACCAGAATGTCTTTGGGTTGTGTAATGCGCCCGCATCATTTCAAAGGTGTGGCGATGTCCATATTCTCGCATGATTGAGGAGATCATGGAAGTTTTCATGGATTCCATTTCTCCGCCTATGGAAAAAACTTTAGAGTTGTCAGGAGAATCTAGATAGAGTCTTGCAACGATGCCAAGAGAAGGACTCTAGTACTTAATTGGGAAAAGTGTCATTTTATGGTCCGAGAGGGCATTGTCCCCTTGGTCACCTAGTGTCCGAAAGAGGGATTGAGGTAGATAAAGCAAAAAATCAAAGTGATTGAAAATTACCTTCTCAAAGGGAACATAAAAGGAACTGAGTTTTGGCCACGCAGATTTTGCTGCATTTCCGCTTATAAAAGATTTCACAAACTAGAGACTTTCATTAACAAGTCTACTAGCTGCTGATGCTCTTTTGAGTTCACTGATGAGTGCATGTTTCTTTCACTACCATTAAAGAAGACCCATCTCAGCACCAATCATTCAACCACCGTATTGGTCAACGCTTGCCCTTTGGAAATCATGTGTGACGCTAGTGATTATGCAGTTTGGAAAGGCCTGGCCAAACCAAAGATAAAAAGCATCACGCAATTGTTTTATGCTAGCAAAAAACACTCAATCGGAGCTCAATTGAATTACGCCACAACCGAAAAAAGAACTCCTAGTCGTCATGTTTGTTATTGATAAGTTTAGGTCTTACTTAGTGGGATCAAAAGTGATTGCCAGCACTAATCATGCTGCATTGAAATATTTGCTCACTAAGAAAGACGCCAAACCTAGATTTAAGATGGATTCTCTTACTCCAAGAATTTGATTTAGAAAACTAAAGATAAGAAAGGAGTAGAGAATACCGCTAGTGATCATTTGTCGCGCTTGCAATTCACTAACACGCAGAACTCGCCTCATTAATGACTTCCCTACGCGACGACATGCTCCCCGAAGGTGGAGGACATAACCCCCATGGTATGCAGCTCATTGTGAATTTTATGGTTTCAGTGTTATGTACCACCTCGGCGAATCCCGCCGTAAGTTGAAAGCGTAAAGCCGACGCCACCTCCGGGACGATCCGCACTCTACGGTGGTATGTTCCGACGGGATGTTGAGAAGATGTGTGCCCACCAAAGAGGGACAAGAGATTATTGGAGAAATGCTACGCTACCATACTGAGACACCATGGCGTGGTCCGCATTAACAAGCAAAAAAATGTGCTATGGATTCTACAAGCCAACCATACCAAGACACCAAAGAGTTCATCGAAGGTGTCATAAGTGCTGCCTACAAGGAGGCATTACTCACGAAATTCCATGCCCTCCAATTCACAATTTACAAGTCGAAGTCTTCGGCGTCGGGGGTATTGACTTCATGGGACCTTTCCAAAGTCCTATGATTGTGAATACATCCCCTCATCGCTGTCGACTATGTATCCAATCGGGTGGGCACTGCCGTTTGAGCCGCGTATTCCAAGCAAGCAAGGAAAAGATGAGATTATCTTTCCACGCCGGAATCTCAGGATGGTGGGTGGAGCTTAATTTGAGGAACCCACTTCATCGATAAAGTTTTTAAAATTTCTCGATGGAGTTAGGGATCCAAGCATAACATCACATACACCATACCACCCACAAACAAGTGGCTAAAGCGGAAACATCTAATGCAAATCAAGAACATCCTCTCGTAAAACGCTCAATGCAATGGGAAAGGATGGAAAGATGTTTACCCCGATGCACTATGGGCATATAGGGATAGCTTTACAAGAACCCCATTGGCATGACACCATTCGAGATGGTCTATGGGAAAAGCCGCCATTTGCCGCTGGGAGCTGAACACGAGCTTACCGGGCAATCAAAACCTGAACATGGACGCCAAGCTAGCTTTGACAAAATAGACGTAAAACAACTCACCGAAGCCAGAGGAATGGCGTGAGAAGGCATACCACAAAGGCTTAACTTACAAGGAAAGAACAAAAAAGATGGCACCACCGAATCCAAAGACATAAAAATAGCCAAGAAGGAGACAAGGTATTTCTTCTCAACTCTCGAGTGAAATTATTCCTGGGGAAAGTTTAAAAGCAAGTAGATGGGACCATACACCGCTGCCGATATCGCATCACCTGAGCCATAACCATTCGCGACGATGAAGGTAAATATCTCAAAGGTAAATGGCCAAAGATTAAAAAAGTTTATTATGAACCTTCTCACAATATAAATGAAACCACAGAAATAAAGTTAATTATTAGTTTTGAAAACTTTTAAACTTGTTTTCTTTAAGAAGTTAAACAAATTTCTTTTTCTCTTTATCACCATGACACGAATAAAAAAATAAAACAAATAAAAAAACACCTGGATATGAAGCACGAGGATAAGACTAGACTTAGGATAGGACGGACAAGCATCCGGGGAGCGCTCGGGCGGCGACCGCCGCACTCCACGGCGCCCGCCGTGGCAGGGTGGCCTCCCGAGCGCATCCTCGTTCCTCGTGCCTATTCTCGTCCCTCCTTCTACGCCTCCGTAGGTGTTCGGGTCCGTGTTCATTTCAATTTGCTATAAAACTCGTGGCACCACTCTAGTGTCACCCCCACACTAAGCCCTTGCTTTGCTAAACTCCACACCATGTCTCGAGCGCTCAATTCACACAAGCGATCTTTTTTCTCGCCTCCGAGAGCATGAAATCCCATAGTGGGAAAGCTACAAAACCCCACAACACAACCTTTTGTAAGCAACACCCATACAAATATACCCCGTCACACTCAAGCTCATCAAACAACTCATACACCGTTTTTGGAAAATGAAGCCCAAGGAGCGATCTGGGAAGGGGCTGATGCGCCGCTTCCAAAGAATCTCGAGCACCAACTTTAAAAAGATTCCTAGCTACTCCCTCCTCCCACATCTAGCCCAAACACCAACTCCTCGTAGTGATGACGGAGTTACATTAACACCAGATTTACTCTGGGTATGACAAAATATGGGGCGTTATTATAGGCTCGTATTGGCTTACCAGACTTAATTAGACGCTACTAGAGGAAGATAAGTAACCTACAAGATGATGCTCAAATAGAAAAATTTAGGTTCGATGAACAAAGCAGCGAAATCCAGCAAGTGCGCAACGGGTGTCGCATTACGTGCCTAGTTAAAGGATCAGTGAATTCCTCCAAATAAATCGGCATTAGTTTTATTTGGTTTTGTTTTTCATTTATCTTGTATTTTTCCTTCCAAAGATTGTATGTTTGATCAATAAAGAGTTGTTACTTTTTTTTATTTTTGCACACTTGTTCTTTTTTTTCTTGTCTCTTGAAATAATATGTAAAAAGAACAAGTGGGGAAGGTCAAGACACGTTAGAATAAAAGGTTTACAAACCTTCTTCCCCATTCTCTATGCCCAATTAAGAACAAATCCTTAAAAATCACATGACTAATCTCCATTTTCTTGAATAAATGAATCAGTTAGTATAAATTTATTCCTACTAAGATCCTAAACTTTGATGAGCACAACGCAGTATTAGGGAACTCATTTCATCTTATTAATTGCACTCAGAGATATAAGAGGGATAACTTGACTTTTATTCTCTTTAAACAAGATTCTGAATTTCATTTCAAAAACTTTTACTCAAGCATGCTCCATGGTTAATTTAGAATCAATTCCTACCAAAGCCCAAAATTAGAATTATATACATCCACAAATAGCTATTTATTCTTGTATTGAGTTTTGTCAACCTTTGTGATCATGTACAGAGGAGTTTCATACCTAAGATCGAAATGCACATGCACCACTAAAAATAAGCCAATTTACATTAAGAATTGCGCACAACATGCATCACCATCCACCAAAAAGAGACATGATCTTGTTCCTTAACCCTAAAACCTCCAATATTTATCACATGCAAAAACAAAAGAAGAAATATAAGGCTTAAAGAAAAGAAGTACACTCCATGCTAGGATACGCATGTGACAAAAAAAAAAAAATGGATGTGTCCAAGAGAAAAAGATGGCGTACAAAAGAAGCCCGGCCTTCCAAAAAAAAAAAAAAAATCTATAAATAGCCTATGCTTTCCAATTCAAAGGCATGACAATTAGAAGGATCAAATTACAACAAGATCAACATTATTATGTTCCACCCATACTGCATTCCACACACTTTTGCAATATTTATCCGGGAACATGACTCTCCTTTCCCGAGGATCCGGTTTGACCCATTACAATATATACAAGGTAAATATGCACTTGTCATTTTCTCTAAGAATCACCAACACCACTCAAATAATAGGATTAGAGAGAGTGACATAATTTAAGATATTGGGAGGAACTAATCCACAAATATGAGTGACTCATCTTAGAATTGACCACTTGAGCAATGCTGTTTTCTTTTTCGAAAAATAAAAAACCAAGTCTTACATGTAAGAGTAGGAAATAAAATGATAGACATCCAAACTATTCCTTTGTACAATTTTTCAAGATGAATTGATAGACACTTTGAATGCTCACAAGGAAGGTGAAGTCCGGAATAATTTTATGCTGATCCTTGATTTTTATTCATTAATAGAGACAACACTCTTGATTAAGCTTACCAGGACGAGTAAAAGACTAAGTGTGGGGGAGTTGTTGGCGGCCACTATCACATACTTTTTACCGCCAACTTAGTCCTAATTAAGAGAGATAAAACCCATTTAAACTAATAAACATCTACTACTCACCTAGTTCCACTTTTGTATTCGAGAATATTTGTTTTTGCGTGAAATGTGTCACTGAAACAGGAAAGTATCACCAAATAAAGAGCAATACGTAACTCGTGAAGTACGCTGGGCCAAGGGGAACGTGACGTAGCCGTAACTGCATCGAATCCAACCGAAGCACCTCTCGAAGAGCAATGTAGAGCAGGCCAGCAGCCTCACATGGCTAAGGCACGAGCACCAGCGGGCTAAACTCGCCGGCCGGCCAGCAGGCGGCGCCCGCCGCGCTCGGTGTCCGAACCCGCCGCCTTGGCTCGGTGTCCCGGCCGAGGAGTAGAGGCGGTGCATGGAGGTGCTTTTTCACCGCTTTTGGCGCCCAAACTTTCCCGCCAAAAACCACCTTCGCTTGTGTATAAAAAGGAGGGTCACCCCCTCCATAGAGCATCATCCCAACACAATTCATAGTCTCACATTCGTGGTGGTTTAGAGAGTGCCAAGACACTCGTGGGAGAGAGAGAGAGTGCAAGATAGAGAGGAAGAGAGGAGTAGCGACCCCGTGGTCTTTTTTCGACCGCTCTGAGTGCCGGATCTCGTCTGGCTCCCCGCCTCCCTACCTTGTACCTCTACTGCTAACTTCTACGAATTGGCGGAAGTTATTCGTGTCTTACTTTTTAGTATCATTCTTAAGTTCACGCTTATCATTTATTTTATCGAGAATTACGGATCGTTGTTTGCCCCTCGTGGTAAATGCTCTAGTAGAGGACCCCCGATAAAGACGGATCTCCCGCCAACGCTAGAGTAGTGACAAGTAACGAGGACGTGGTGTCTAAGTTATAAATCACCCCTCGCTTGCTCGCAATCCACTGCGTAGTGAGGTAGGGGATAGGTGGTGACAGCTCTATTCGCCCATTGTACTCCTCCACGTCCCGGCTATGCGCAAAGAGAGCAAGAGGCCGCAGATCGCTGGGCGCACTGGGCGCACTCCCGGATGCCCCGAAGTAATACTCGACACTAGACAGAGTAGCCCTCGACTTAGCCTAAGTGTCGAAAGAACACCTCGCCCCTAGGATCACCTCCTATGCTTGACCCTTGATAGCTAGAAGAA